>JAULKJ010000002.1:9915810-9937764 GCA_032355405.1 Rubia balearica
TTATGTCAGCTTGAATGGGGACTACTTTGCCAAATTGCTAGCAAAGAACATAGATTTCCAATACTTTTTCACCTTAATTCTGCTGTGATCGGATCATTTCCGGTCAGCAAAATACATAACTAACATTTGATTTACTCTCTCCATGTCTGAAATCTCATAATCCTCCCCTCCACTAATCCCCATCTCCCATCCTATAACCCAGATTTCAAAGCAAATCAATTTCTAGCTCTCTGCCCAACTTGCAGTTTTTTGTCGTTTCGAGACTTAATTGGTGTGCGTAAAAACTTCAAACCTTCATAAGCCTAAGAAAAACAAACGAGCCGCGGAAGATAATTTAATAACTCATAATGAATAGGACAGCATGATGACTGAGTAATAATGTCCTACCAGTTACATCATTATAAAAGGTGAGCAGAGAATCAAGTGTCCAGGAGCCATGGTACCGCACACGAATAGTATAATTTAGCAGGAAAACTGTTGGAAAACCATGCACTCCATACTTCGAAAGAGTGCTGAAAAGAATGAATATATGTCTCAGGCATCTTTTAAACACCAGCATAACATGAATACAGAAGACCAAAACTTAAAAGATCTCAAACCTTGGCTTGACTGCAGATTCTTCAACTGCAAAGTGAGGAATAGATGGGAAAAAGGAAGCCAGGACAGAGAAGGACGGTTTGAAGGTTGCAGAGAATGGACACCAAGACGCGTAGAAAAGCAGAGCTACGTATTCGTGTTTATTACCATACACCATGCTCAGTGCCCTCTGCAGTGCAGCTTCATCCCCCTTCACATCGGAAAATAAAATTGATTCAGATTAGAATTTACAAATCCCGAACAACAAATTCTTAGCATCTAGAAGGTTTATTATTCGAAGTAGTTCATCATACTTAACTCCAACCTCAAAAGCACTGCATCCAAACCCTCTTAACAAATTTCAGAATCTCTACTAACTTGCAGTTAAATGGGGTAAAAAATTAAGAAACACATTCATTAACTCATCTATAACACCCATAGTCACACGCATGAACACAATCTTTGGGTAACTAACATTTTGTAGGACCTCATTCATAACATCCAGTAGCCTACCACAAATCAAAGATCACTGGCTTACGATTATATACTCGACACCATTTTAACAAGCAAAACGTTGTTTTTTCCCTGAAAATCATTTAGAGAATAAATACAATAAACTGAAGTGCCAATGTACTTGACATACCATAGCTGCTTTCTAGTCTGACAATAATTCGCTTTCAGTTCAAATAACAAAAATTCTATCATTGCAGAGTGAGCATACATCAAAGTAAACCTCGTACATAACCCAACCAATACACTACAGTACTAAACAAAGATAATAAAATAAGCAAAGCAATTTTTTTTTTAAAACAGAGAGTCGAAGGTAATCTACCTAGTGTCCCTAACAATACAAACCGTGATTCATATAAAGCTCTTCAGGAATTTCAACGCAGTCCGTTCTCATCGACTTACACAACCGACAAATATAACAAGGTAGCGAATTCAGTAACCCCAGTTACTATCTTAAGTTTTAACTGTATCCATACTGCATAAAAAACTGTAAAACGAATCTCAACGATTATGCAATTTCAACATCTGGAGATGTTCCCCTTTGTCTCAGATCTCCATGAACAAGATAATGTCAAACTAAGTCTACAATAACAATCAAATCACACACAGAAAAACAATAGTAACTATATATAATCAAGGAATATTGCAAGAGGATAAAAACATTTGAAGTACCTCAATTACTCCATTGATGTGGAAATTATCGATCCAATCGACAGGGCATTCACCCTTGCGGGACCCACATATTGAATCCTTAAGGGTAGCCACCGGACAGATGCCAGTTGACGGAGCCCTGACGTCGCCGGAGGCGGTTACTCCCAATATTAACAGCAGCAGAGTCAACCCAGCTCCCAATCTCTCGAGGATCGCCATTAACGGATATATTGGTCAATTCGAGTAGACTCAAGCAACGACAAAATAAAGAAAAATAAAATAAATGGTGTGGATAAAGGGAAAAACCCAGGAGATGAAACCCTAGAGAGAGAAATTGAATTTGGGGAAGGGAGAGATGAGAGAAGGAGAAGCCAGTAAGGGCATCTGAGCTTTCAAAGGCTCAGCTTTGTTGTTTTGTTGAGTGGAAGATGATGATCAATTTTGATTATTTAATCTGTTTTTACACTAAAATAATTCATCTCTTTCTTTTTCTCTTTTTTTAGAAAATAAAGGTGTGCATTATAAGTTTCCATCTAGTTCTTACGTCTATTTCGGGATGATGCTTAGTTCTTGATTTTTATTATATACTACTTAATTTTTATTTCGTTATAATTTAATTTGAGTTAATTCAGTTCAAATTAAATAAATAAAAACTTGATTTCAATCTCAAGTATAAGTGAATTTTAATTTGAATAAATTCACTTTCAAAGATGGGAAAAAAGGAGTGAGTTTTGGTGTGAAAAAATCGAAAAAGGTTAAAATTTGATATTTTTGGTGTTTGATTGTGCACGTGAGTACTACTTCTTGTACAGTTCACCCTCTTGCTGGGCTGGCCAAGGCAAGTCTTCAAAGGACTCCTTACTTTAGTAAACTACTAGTTGTTTTTGATATACTTCACAAAATAAATTTCACGATCTTTACGTATTTCAATATTAATATTTTAAAACAAAATTTTGTTTTACACCAAGGCAATGTATTGGGAAAAACCATTTTCCATAGATTTATGGAAGGAAGAGTCTTGGGAAAGACAGTCTTATGATAGGCATATGGAAAGACGGAGTTTAATTAGAATAATGAAAGGTAAAAAGTTTTAGTTGCAATATTACAAATTTATTATGCAACGTGTAGTAGTTATAAAATAATAAGAGGTAAAAGGTTTTAGTTACAATATTAAAATTTTATTATGCAACGTGTAGTAGTTATAAAGTTTATAACCCGATTTATGCAACCCAAAAATTTTTTATTCATTTCTTCTAATTTGTACTTTAAACATTGGGTTTTCCATGACTTATAGAAAAATGTCTTTCAAAATACGGACTCTTAGACCAATTAATTGTTAGATGGATGATTTGATATTCGTTTTATGCAAAATCTTAGAAAAACCCGTCTTTCCATAGGTTTATTAAAAGATGGAGTTTAATTATAATAATAACAAGGTAAAAGGGTTTTAGTTGCAATATCAAAAATTTATTATTTAGCGTGTAGTAGTTATAAGATTAATGCAACCCAAAATTTTTATCTTGATTTATTCTAATTTGTAGTTTAAATCTTGGTCTTTTCATGATTTATGGAAAACCGTCTTTCAAGAGATGGACTCGAAATAACAAATTTTTGGGAAAGATCGTCTTTCCATAGGTTTATGGAAAGACGGACTTTAATTAGAATAATAAAGATAATATGTCTTAGTTGTAATATTAAAAAATTATTATGCATCGTGTAGTAGTTATAAAGTTTATAACCCAATTCATACAACCCAAAATTTTATTTTCATTTCTTTTAATTTGCACTTTAAACCTTGATATTTTCATGACTTATGGAAAAGACCGTCATTGAAGACATGGACTGTTTAGAAATTTTATTTTATAATAAATATAAAAATATTAGGCAAAATTTTGGGAAAAATCATCATTCCATAGGCTTATGGAAAGACGGGGTTTAATTAAAATAATAAAAGGTAAAAAGTCTTAGTTGCAATATTATGAAATCTGTAGCAGTTATAAAGTTTATAACCCGATTTATGCAACCCAAAGATTTTATCTTTATTTATTCTAATTTGCACTTTAAACATTGGTTTCGTTTTTCAAAAGACGAACTCAAAATATTATGTATGATTATTCATTTAAATATGTGATCTAACTTTAACCACTTTCATTAGAAACGATTTTGTATTCCTTTAACAGAAAATTTTATGTGTTAATGAAACGATTTTGTATTCCTTTAACAGAAAATTTTATATGTTAGCAAATAATTTATGTTAAGGTGTTGGACAAATCAGATTCTGCCACGTGTTCCACAAATCACTCCTTACTTCCTAAAATACCCCTCACTTTACTAAATATAGAATTTGTATGACACATGACAAAATTTGATTTGCCCAACATCTTAACCTACAACATTTGCTAACATAAATTTCCACATTCCTTTAACTGAACTTAGGAATACTTAGTTCAGTCTGATTTTTTTTTAATCATATTCGATTCTCAAGTTCAGCACAATTTAAACATGCGAAGTGCTTTTGTAGTAGTAATTGTATTTACTGACGTTTCTCGTTTCCTTTTCAATCCTTCTGAAAATTTCCAAATTTATACTTGTGTACATATAAATTTGATGTCATCTACCCCACTTAATTGGACTACTAATTTGAGTTGCTCGCTCCTAAACTTCATTAACAAGAAAGACTCTCCTTCTCTGTTATAATAATGTACGTCTTATAAAAGAAGGTACAAATGAGAACACACTTTAAACCTGATGAAAACTGTATAAATAAGAGTGGATCCATATAAAATAATATTGAGAAAGTTTCACGAAAGGTGGTCTGTCCATAAATTTTGGCCGTGCACTATTTGTTGGCATAGAATAAAAGAAAAAGATTTAGTCGGCATAGAATTAGGGATTTGATGGAATGTTATTCGTAGAGAAGAGATAAAAAAAGATTTATGTAGATAGGAGAAGGAGATAAAAAAAAGAAGTTCGAGTGGTTGTTTATACTGAATCTCCTGACATCGATGCGCTTCCGGTACAGTTTGAGTAGTTTACTTTTAGTTTTGATTTTTCAAGAACCAAAGCCAAACGGTTAATTTTTTTAGGGATTTATACAAATATAACCCTATATACTTGACGCAAGTGCAAATATAACGCTCAGTTAATTAAAACTAAAAAAACCAACATGTTGATGAAAGTAAAAATAGAACCCTCCGGTGACAATTCAGCATTGATCGGCGTTGACCTTTCCAAAAATGACAAAAATTCTCTCGGACCAAAAGCTGGATTTAGGTGGACAATTATACCCTTACCCACCGTCGGATAGCCGCCGGACAAGATAAGGTTATATCAACACATTATGAAAACTTATAGGGTTATATCAGCACGTTCCTAAAACTTATAGGGTTATATCAGCACATTAGTAAAAAAAAATGTAGGGTTATATCAGCACATATTATAAAAGCAAAACTCATCAACATTAAAATCCTAGGTCGAAGAACACAACAAAATAAAAACTACACGCACAACACCAAAGGTCATCCAATCATCAATCCGGACTAAACTCAACAAAATAAATAAAATATCATCCTTGTATTTTATACCACATATGTTGTACATCTCTATTCATGTGACAAGAAGCAAAAAAATCACAAAATCAAACTCAATGTCGCATTAATCTAGTGAATTAAGGGGAATCTAGTAAATTAAGGGGAATTTTGCCAAACCTCTTTCTTCGCCACTAGAATCACACTCTGAAACGTCAACAATCGATAGAAGAGGTTGAAATGACAGTTGCATGCGGTTAGCGTTGATTTTGTACTAATATGACACTTTATTTTCATAGTATGTGCTGATATAACCCTACATTTTTTTTGCAAATATGCTGATATTATCCAATAAATTTTAGGAATGTGTTGTTATAACCCTATAAATTTTATGATGTGCTGATTTAACCCAATTAATTTTCATAATCTACTGATAAAACCTAATCTGTTTTGGCGACGGTGGTTCGGGGGTGATCGGCGACAATCCAACAAAAATATATGGGTTTTAAATGATGCTAAGGGTAATAATGTCCTTTTCTATTTTTAGTTTTTTAAAAAAATCAGAAGGACAAAAATGTCTTTTCTTGAAATCCCAGCTAAAAGTTACCGGAAAGGATTATATTTGCACTTTCACTCATTATCTATGGTTATATTTGCACTTTCAATTATCAGAAGGTTATATTTACACTTATATGAATTATATAGGGTTATATATACATTTGTTTCCCTTTTCTTACTTAGTCCAAAGGTATAATTTTAACTACGTCATCCCTCTGTTTCTGTCTTGCCACAAAAAATGTCATTTGTTTAATTCATTAAAATAGTTTGTGAGCAAAAAATTATTTTATTTTTTAAAAAATTCAAAATTTTACCAAAGATAGAAATAAGATAATAGTATAGAGATACCAAATACGGCAGGTAGGACACAAATTGGGGGAAGGAAGTTGTACCATTCTTTTGACTTTGATTTTCAAAGGTCAAAAATGGAAACCAAAAGTGCTCCAAAAACGAACATAAAGGTTTGGTTTCTACTGGTGAATCATACTAAAAATTAGCGCAGTATAAATTGTACCTGTGCAGTCAGAAAAACATGAAGTAAAAAAATATCCCTCATCCTCCTTTTACTTAAAAAAAACAGAATCCACCTAATGCTTTCTACATTTTGGAACTACTTTTAAAAGATGTGAACTTCTAAAAACCTGACACCGACAAATTACCAAGAAGAGTAAATATTTTTTAAAAGAGAAATATAATTTTTACCTATATTGTTTCCAAACTGTTTTGACTTTGAACATGTAAGATAACAAATTTACTTCTTAATAACATATTATATAATCTGCATTCCAGTAAAATAAATAAATTAAGCAATCATTACTATACTATAATTGTACTACTACAAAAAAAAATCTTTTAAATTCATTGAAATAGTACAAAAATTGTTTGTGAACAAAAAAATTATTTCATCTCTTTTCTTAATTTTCTTCTGTACCAAAAATGAAACTAAGACATTAATAAAGGTACATCAAATAAGACGTGAGAGGGAATAGATAAGTTGCTTTTATGGCGGAAACATTAACTCCTTTGCATATTACCAATGGCGGAACTAGGGCACCCCCCAACCTCCAGTGAATGAGGAGTAAATATACATCCCACCCCTCCTCGCGCAGGATCCGCCCTGCCCTACCCGCCCTATTCCTCCTCACATTTTACTCTACTTCTATCACTGCATATTACGAATGCCGATGACGCTACCTATGTAAAATGGGGAGAGTTTTGTCCATGAATTTTAATCTGCATAAAGAGACAGCATTCATCTGTAAGCATTTGAATGTATCGGAGAATCTCTTAGCGATTCCAAATCAAACTGCCCCCACATTAGAAACTGGAAATGAATGGTTCGGCCTGAGCATCATGATATCACCACTGAAAAAATTGAGACCCTAATGAAAATGATCAAATTGAAATTGATGATAATGAGGGTGGCCACTTAATGAAAATCCTAGAAAAAGTAAAAGATTTAATTTTTTCTGAAAATCTACTGAGATTAACACATGGCTTGTTGCAAAATAAATTCTGTAAATCATGAATGTAATTTTCTATATATCAATTATTTATGTGAAATTGTTGTATATAGCTAGAGATATTGACGGTCAAACATGATCATTGAATACCATGAAAAAGTAAATGTATCATTTTTATTGGGACAGAGGGAGCATTTCATAATTTGTTTCAGTAATCCCGAATCACTAACAACATCCTTCAGATTGAACTATGTATGAGATGTTCTTTTCTTACTACGTTTTTAACCAAAATTTTGAGAACCCGTTGTTTCAAATATTTATCCATGCGAGAATAACCTATCACAAATAATTAAATTAACAGATTTAATGTACAATCACAATAAAAAAACTCATTAAGTAAAATTTAAAATTTACCATTCAAGACTTGAAAAAATGAAGTACAAAAGATGAAAATTATAATCTTCAACCTAATTTGCATAAAAAATATAATTTTAAAAAATAAGAATACGTAGTACAAAGTATTTAATCAAGTGATTCTTGGGGGAAAAGAGGAGGAAGAAAAAATTAATAATTTTTATACCATTTTCTTGGCAGTTTTGCTACCTTTTTTCTGTTTTTGTTTTGAAGTAGAGTAGGATATCATTAATAAGTAGATCGGGGGTAGTAACCCTCCATTACGGCTAGATTATGTGCATCTTCTACACACAATCTCCGCACTTTCATCAACTGAAAACTAGAGAAAGTCATGGCTAGCATCATGATACTCCTAATTAAGCACATGAGACTTGGGGCGGCTGGGAAGTTCTTAATGTGCTTTAGTGCCATTTTGCAGTCAGTTTTGATGAGGACGCGCATTAACGAGTGTTGCTTAGTGGGAAAAGTCTCGTGGATTGTTGTTAGCTCCGATTGAACAACCAAGTTTGCCTGGATCACCCTGTTTGGCTTTCTGTTGGCGGTTCAACCCATGCTGCCGACACTTTGCCATCTGATGATCTGAATGTTGCGTCTGTTGTTATTTTGGTCCATCTTGCATAGGTGTTGGTGTCCTCTGGGTGCCAGATTATTTGAATGTCCCCAACTTGTTATGGTCTCATCTCCCCCACTTGATTATTTCTCGTCTGCTGATGCAGCTATGGCTCTGGGGTATTTGGGTTGTTTGCTTCTCTGTCATCCCTTGCACTGAGGTTTGGATCCTCCACTGGGTATGAATTCACCATTTCCAGGACACCCGTCACTGTTGGTTTTTGCATCTCTAATGTTGCTTGGTTCCTCGCACACCTTATGGACCATAGAATATAGCAAGTTAGGTTGGCGTCCACCATGTACTGTGTTGTGGCGAACCAGGATTGTAGCCATTCCTTTAGACCGACTAGATTACCTTGTCCAAAGTCAAAACCCAGTCTTGAAACCCTCCATATCCTTCTTGTGAAGTCGCATTCAAGGATCATGTGTGTGGGCATTTCTATGTGGTTCTGACATATCTGACACATTAGTGATACATCCATTCCTCTTTTCCTGAGAGTTAGTCCAGTTGGTGATGCATTCCGTGTTGGCCTCCAAACTAGTAATTTGATCTTCTCTGGGGCATTACATGACCATAGCTTCTTCCACAGGTTTTGTTGTTGTTGTGGTGCGACTTCTATATTTCTTGAGGTGGATGGTTTTTGTTGTATCCTTTGATGTCATGTCGCATGGTACCCATATTTGACACTATGTTTCCCCATTCATTCCTTCTCCCATACTTGATAGTTCTCTTGGCCGAATATGTTTAGAGGTATATGTATCCCTTGGATGTCAGGTATCATATCTGATGGGAACAATACTTCTAACAGTGGCATTCATCATTGCTTTGAGTTGTTTATGAGATCAATAACTTTGAAGTTAAGGAAAGGTAGTAGTTGTCGATTGTACCTGATTGGATTCCGATGATTCGGTATCCAGTCTTCTTGGATGCAAATTGACTTCCCATCAATCACCTGCCACTTTAGATGTTTCTTTATCAAGTCTCGCCCCCACAATATACCTCTCCAGCCCCATGTCACACTTGTATTTGCTTCCACCTGCATGAATGGTTTCTGTTTACAGTACTTGTTTGCTACTTTGGAGAAGACGTGTAATTTTGAGCGTTTGCTATTTGGAGCTTTGGCATACTTCTATCGGTACTGGTTGCAAACTTTTTCAATTCCTTAAAAGAATTAAATAAAAAACATTCGACAACTTGTATCATGGGTAGCTTTTCCAATTCCTTAACGAAATTGAACTAAAGTTTTTATTTAAATATTTAAAGTCGTATTGGGGCATGTACGTTTAACTACCAATATATATTTTTGTGTATGTAAAAAAATTCTTCAAAAATAAGAGCTAAGGGAATGATGAAATTAAAATATTTTTAATCACGTGGCATTCACTAGGAGTTTAGAACATCATTAATCTCTTGTTGATGTGGTATTCCCGGTCACGATGGATGGCTGATATTCACCGTTTGGTCACTATGAACTTGCCAGAA
Source organism: Rubia balearica (assembly GCA_032355405.1). NCBI lineage: Eukaryota > Viridiplantae > Streptophyta > Magnoliopsida > Gentianales > Rubiaceae > Rubia > Rubia balearica. Next base: position 9,925,602 of record JAULKJ010000002.1, read on the forward strand.
AGATCTCGGAAGTGATTCCGGGGAAAGAGTTTCGACGATCAAGTCAGTTCTCTCCTTAAGAGAATTGGTATTTCTCGATTTAGTGTCACTTACCTCAGCCAATGTTGCTATCCTTCTATTTATAGCGGACCATATTCATGGCACCGCATTGCTAGGATTTCAGATTGCGAGATGCATCGTGGTTGCTATAAACTTGGTTCGTTGCTAAATCCTGATCGTGGTTCCTCCTTTCTTGATTCGTTGCTTAGTCCTTTTGGACATGATCCCGCTTTTCTCGGTTCGTGACTAAGTGTCTTGGGTGTGGCTCTATGTTTATTAGTCCGTAGCGGAATCTTGGGCTGGGCCCTAAGACCAAGAATTTGTATTCCGTGGGCTATACACCACTTACCATAACAACATGAAAATAAAAATTATCCATAAGATATTCTTACAATAATATTAAACTTCAGTGATTTGAAAATGAATATGAGAACTTTTTTTTGATAAAACACACCTTTAATTAATAATAGAAATGGATTTGAGTACAGAAGTAGCTAACTGATGAGCTATACTTACTTCCCTTCTATTGGCTTAAACAAACAGAACAGAAGAAAAATGTAAACAACCTTGGCTCATGAGCTTTATCACTTAATTTCCTACCTGTTAAGACCTGAAATGCCAGGAGAGAGTCAGTCCCGATGCATACATGAGACTGATTACAGTTTCTGAAATCCTCTGAACATAGCAGAATAGCAAGCAATACTGCTTGAAGAGCAGAGAAGGCCGTTTGAACTACTGAAGATTATGAAACTTGTTTCAGTTCTATCGATTGTGTTATATTAGCCTGAAATCACGCAACAACTGACAAGGATCTATTCCGATCAAAAGTAGCATCTATACGATATTCAAAGTATGGATCATGAGGAAATTAAAGAGTCTCGCTGATAAGGAAAACTGTGTTGTTTCATTGGAAGGCATGAGAGCTCATCTTCCTAACCTGGATTAAAGAGGCTTTCTTTCTACTTTCCATTATAAAATGCTTGATGAAAATATTTCTCCTCTTCCCATATATGAGACGGATCTAGTCCAAATTGTGCTTTATAATCATCCCTAAAATTTCACTTCGATATGACTGAATGGACCATAGAATGCAGAAAGACAAAGAGCATCTTCCTCCTTTGGGGCAGAGACTATCCATTGTGCTAACCAAGCTTTGAAAGATTGTATGCTTGAAAAATTGAACCTAAATCTACTGCATCTCTATGCCATTTAAATTATGCCACGTTGCAAGAAAATATGATGGTTATCTTCCAAACTAGATCCACACATTTGACAGTTAGACTAACTGGTAGGCCTCCTTTATGCATCTGATAAGTAGTTGGGATTGCATCAGAGAGAATTCGCCATATTAAAAACTTAGAATGAGTCGGCAACTTAATTCTCCATAGAACTTTCCACATTTTTGTGTTTGTGAAAACTCCTTGAGAAGAAGTTTGAGGAGACGAAGAAGATTGTATGCGAATTATTTCCCTATTACCAAGCTTGACAGAGTTGTCCCCAAAAGAAGAAGGAGTCCATAGAATTCTATCTCTGTCTTGATTAGAGACAAGTTCAGGAACTCTCATATTTAGGATTCAAACAGACTTCACACTGGGGAAAATATTCCTGATTAGTGATACACGCTAGTTTTGATTCTTATCTAAGAGGTCTGCCACCTTTTAAGGGTGTATGATGAGCCCAGAATTGTGGCTGTGTTGAAGGGTTTTGGACTCAATGAATCCACTCATCCAAAATCTTTGTCTGTTGTCCTGGCTTGATTTTCCATCGAACACGATTTTTCAGAATCTGGGTACCCCAAATTACAGAATGCCATCCCTAAGAGGAGCCTGGAAAATCAGCCTCATATGAGATACCTGAAAACTTATATTTAGATCTAAAAAACAAACTGAATATGGAGTTCTTCCCCGATAAAAATCTCCATGCATGCTTAGCCATTATGACTTGATTCATGCATTCTGACGATTTAAGACCTAGGTCCCCTTCATGCTTGGACTTGCAAATATAAGTCAAACTATTCCAATGAATGCTTCCACTATTTCTTCCTCCAGCTCATATGAAGCTTCTGGTTATTTGGTCAAGCTTTGCAATCCTTTTTTTGGAAATCTGTACACAGATATGTGGTAAAAAGTCACAGACTGTAACACAGATTTAGCCAAAACAATGCGTCCATTTAGAGAAATGCCATCCTGCTACTATTTTTGTGTTTTCCAGGAGAAATTATTTAACACACCCTTAAACAATTGGGACTTCTTTCTCTGAGATAACAAGTTGACCCCTAATTTTTTATCTGCGAGACTCGTCCTTTGAATACTTAATGCATACGACGCACAAGTCTTTCATGATAGAGGAGTATTAGGACTGAAGAAAAATGAAGATATTTTGAAACTTATCCTTTGCTAGCATAGCATATGAGTCAAGTCTTTGATCTAGAAATGTCACCGTAAAGTCTTTATTCTCTATGGAAAATTATATAATCATCAGCGTACATTAAATGAGATATGGTCGGACCTTGCCTACTTACCTCGAAACCCAATCTGCCTGATGGTTTTTCCTGATATAAACTGTCCAAAGCTGATTACAAGGCCTGTTGACAAATAATAAACAGATAAAGAGACAACAGATAGCCTTGTCGGACTCCTTTTATTGGGGGTAAAAGTGTCTGATCTTTTCCCATTGATCATCACAAAGTAAGACAATATCTTGACACACTGACTAATCATGTGAATCCATGAGATAGGAAACTCCACTTCTCCATTACTGAAAAGGGAAAGTCCAACAAAAACCTTTCATAGGCCTTATTCATATCAAATTTAATTGCCGATAAGGAAACTCTACCCTTTTTCATGTTTTGAATATGCTCCGCCAATTCATGTACAATGAGGATGCTATCCCCGATTTGACGACAAGGAACAAATCCATTTTGATTATCCAAGATAAGAGAGCCAATCACCCTCCTTAGTCCGTTTTGCAAAAAATTTGCAGAAATCTTACACGGGACCGTGTACAAACTAATAGGGAAAAAGTCCTTTCTATAGACTGGATTTCTAATTTTATTAATGAAAACTATGATAGTTTCATTAAATCCTTATGCATTAATTCTCCTTGTTGAATATGAAACAAGCAACAAAGAAGTGGCTCTTTGATCTGAGCCCGATGTTTTTGATAAAATCCTGGAGAAAAGCCATTCTTCGCAGGTAAGGTCCAGGACTTCATATTTTTTTATTGCTTCCCAAACTTGTACCTCAGTGAATGGCTTTTCAAGCATGATTTTATCAGCTTGCTGCAACTTGTATGATATAAAGTCCATGAATTACTGCTTGGTACAGTGGTATTCTGGCATATGAGGATATGTGTCTTGCTCAGTGTAAATACTCTTGATCTGCTTCAAAATTTTCAAATTTATTGGATCTGGCCTTGTTAGCCACTATTCATCATCATCCTTAATTTCTAAAATTTTCTTGGCTAAAGATTTTCTAGAAGCCGATTTGTGGAAAATTTTTGTGTCTGAATCACCAAAATTATTCCAACATACTTTTGATCTCCGCTACCAATAATCAGATAGATAATGGAATATCTTGAGAAGATCACTCTTGATTTGTCTTACTAAAAATCTTTTATGGGTAGCAGTATTTTTTTGATATAACAGACTCTAGTTGTTTCTCAAGCAGCTTTATTCCTTGGTCAAGATTACCATAAGAACTTTTATGCCAATTGTGTAGGTGTCCCATTGTGATCATTAGCCATTCTGAGAAAAGAGATGCATCATCTATAATGGAATTATCTGAAAACCAAACTTGACTATGCAGACCTTTTTAACAATTTTATGTGCTACGAGATCTTTTGACCAGAAGGCCTCGTACCGGTTTAATTTTTTTCCACACTGACACTTACCTTGGAGCTGGAGAAAAAGAACACCATGATCCGAGACTAAAATTGGCAAGTTAATAACCAAAGCACTTTGATAATTTTGTAAACAATTCGGGGAAGCAAAAGCTCGATCCAATCTTTCTAAAACCAGGTCTTGTTGTTGTCGGCCATTTGTCCAAGTGAACCAAGACCCTTGATTTCGAATCTATTGCAACTGAAGGGAGGAAAGACAGTCTTGAAAGGCTTTGATATCCTTATCAGTACGATTTTTACCTCAAACTTATTAGCACTATTTAACAGCTGATTCCAATCACCCACACAAAGAAGATGATACTCATTAATATTGCATGCATTACTTAGATGTGACCAAACTTGCAATCTGCCTGATTTTTCAGGGCAACCATACACACAAGCTAACTGCAAAGTGAGATGCCTATGATCTTCAACACTACACACTATTTATTACATTTTGAGAACTACTCAATACTTTTAGTTCTACTGTGTCAATCCAAAAAAGTGATAGGCCACCCGATAGTCCCATTGGTTCCACCAAAAAGGAGTTCTTAAAGTACGCCGAGTTCATCCACTTGCTAAGTTTTACCCTGGTGCATTTAGTTTCCATCAAAAAGAGAATCCCAAGCTTGTGCAGCCTGTAGAGGTAATTATTTGCGAGAGGGCGGCTAAAACCTCTGTAATTCCATGTGAGGATCGTCATGGCTATTTGGGTGGTTGTTTTTGGATAACCACCGGCAAGCCCTTTGGAATTCCTGTGACCAAATCAGCCAGAAGCATAAGTCTATTATCCAAAAAAGCTGAAATCTAGCCTCAACTGTGGATGAAGAGTTTACATTTGATTCTGATCTACTTTCTTGCCAACATCTGAGGTCTTGATCTGAAAACACTGAAGTTTGGGAATCGAGCTTGAGATTTCAAGGGTTTTAACCTTCTTGGATACTATCTGTTCATCCCGCAATGGGATTGGATGTTTCCTCTTCTTTAGTTGTTCTTCAAACTTTGCTCTTTCAGCAGCCAACTCCGACAGAGACATAGGCTTACTCTGAGCCTTCCTCTTCTTGCTTTCCTCTTCCATTTTCCGATTTTAAGACCCGCTTAATTTGTACTTTCCAGGCAGTATATGCCTGATTCTCCTCCCTTAAAAAATGAATTCCTGTTGTTGAGCATCTGCTTGATGACCATGAGATTCATTGTTTGATGGCAGTTGATTTGCTCCCTCCATTTTTGATATTGCATCCCTGAGTACCTGAGATTCAGTATGAGTAATTGTGGAATCAACTACAATTGGATGCAAAGTTGAGCCCATAAGATGAAGGGTAGAAATCTGCAAGCTTGATGATATTATCATCGAATTTGACTGGTAGTCAATCGCCTCTATTGGTGCATCATTTGGCATACTCGACTTCAGTTCTTGCATTTTCCCTTGAGAGATAGGCAGAGCGCCAGTGGAAGAAAAAATATCCTCCAACTCTTGAAGTAGTGGGGATTGAGGAATAGCAATTGGTGACTTAATTCATTCGCTTGATTTTCTAAGCTAAGCTTTGAAAGGATTCATCACAGTTAAGAACCATTGCATCCTCATGATCTAGGTGCATGGCTTCCTGAGAAAGACTACTAGCTTCTTTAGTCAAAGGCATAGTAGAAATGCCATAATGAAGTTGTGACATTGCAGGGGAGGGACCCAGAAACTGCATGTCACAATTTGGATATTGATCAGAAGAATCACCCACATAACTATTGTTTATTGCTGGAGATAGATCTCCATTCCCTTGAAAGCCATAATCATAATGAGGGAAAGAGGGATGGAGGCCAGTAGTGTGCATGTCATAATTCTGATGTTGACCAAAGGATTCGCTTCCTCCTGGTGATTCGTACACATTGTCATGCAAACCTGCATTTGGATTGTGTATCTGATCCTGCTACCCCAGGAGGTTTCCTTGTGAAGATTGATTGAGAATAGACGACCTATATTTGATGACCGGTAAGCCTTCATCCACCATCACATAAAATCTGAAACCATTCTTAATTTGTGGTGCATGTGCATGAAAATAATTCCACTGTTGAACGATGAAGTCCATTGGCAACTGAGAAATGAGGAATTCTGGTTGATAAGCATGTGACCAGATTGAGTCCGAGAACATGGGAATGTTGTCATCCATAACAATATCAGCTCCTCTTGCACCAAAATGCTTTAGAATTGTATTCCTAACAAAGACCTTCAGATCATTATCGTCAACAATATTGCACCTCGCTGCAGGATGGCCTATCACGCTACAACGCTTACAAAATTTCATAATTCTCTCATAAGAGTAGGGAATTCAGTACTGGTGATTATATTGATTGAGTAAGAAAACACCTGGGATAAATGGTTGATGTGGATCAATCCACACCCTTTCCTTAAGATACCGTATATTTGGACCTGGGTTGAAAGATGTCTTCACTCTCTCGACGTCTCCAACCATTCCAACGAGGTCCTCCGCAGCAACTCGGTTGAGAAGATCCGTAGTTAGGTTGAAAAGCCTTATCCACACCATAATCCTTGTCACTTGAACATTAGCCAGCGGATAAGCATCAGTCCAACGACAAAGGCATAACAGAACTCCATCAATAGTATACGAACCATTGTTGAGAACGGTCAACATCTCAACCTCCGTTTCAAATATCATAACTAAAAACTTATGATGTCTGTTCACAATCCAAGTTTTAGATCTTCAGTAGTTTCTGAAATACAGCTTGAACTGGTGATTTGAAAAATCCCGATCATCTATCCAGTAGGCCAATAGACGAAAATGAATAGTTTGATTTCTTAACAAAACATGCTCCTCTAAATCCCTAAGAAGACCAATTCTCCTAGGAAGGTTGAAAGCATCACCATGAAAAGGGTTAACTAGGGAATCTATCTAGGGTCAGTAAAATAATCCAAATACTGATGAGTTTGCAGGTGCTCAAACACCCCCCTCCAGTATCCGAATCCTAAATAAAACCATCATTCAACATTGTATCCGATGAGTGTTTGGAAAGTGAGAGTCTGGCTTCGGGAAATAAAAGAAAAGGATTTCTGGGTTTTAAAGAGTTGTTTCAAGTGAGAGTAACTTTCTCCGATCTCTGCATGAAAAAGCCGCTAACTCCATTTATATGGAAAATTAACGTATTGTCATGAGGAAGGTAAAATGGTAATTTTTTGGGGCTTGAAGTGAGGTTAAGGGTAATTTGAAAACTTGGATTATTTTAGCGATTAGAGTTCACAATTTACCTCATTTTACTATTAAGCATGTGTTAGTCTCGGTCCTTGAGCCAATGATGAGTAATGTACTCTACGGGTCTGAATCCTTTCCTTATAGAGGAAATCTTTTCTCCTCTTTTCCTCTTCACCTGCCTATTACCATTACCTTTGGAGATGCATAAAACCACCTCCATTTTGAACAACACAAAAAACTTGTGGAAGAAAACAAACGTGTCTTGGATTACCAAAGGTCAGCCTTAAGCATGCAAGTAACACAAAGAAAAATGTTTGAATACCAGCGGAGAAACAAGGATAATCCCAATTTGATAGTTCCAAAATCTTGCAACTTTGACTAAAAAGGCAAAATCTCTCTTGGGAAACTTTTCCACTCGCCGCTCTCCAAGAAAAGGAAGATCAGGCCTTTATAGATGTCCTCTTATCCAAGGAAAGATTGTTAAAATGCTTTCCCCTTCAACCACCTTTAATTAATAAGGCTTAACAAGGGCACTTACATAATAAAATACAAGGGACAAAAGGAAACTTTATCAAGAATAAAATCCTTAAATTTTTGAAAAGGAGTCCTGATTGTACTTGAAACTGGGCCTAATAATAATTTGCAAATACTTATTTTACTTATGAGGACGTGAAGAAACAAAGAAGCAAAACAAAGTCGGAAAAGGACTTTAAGGTTAAGACGAACACAAATTACTTTTGGGAAAGATAATTGCTATGCCTTGTAAAGGGATGACGGTTTGGGTGCAAACTCCTTATTACACCTTCCTCTAAGGATTAACACTGTTCTTGGTTAGTGGAAATCCTCCTAGCTCTCACTCTACCTTAGTGAGAGAAACTCCTATTCCCGCTCACTAATTTAAACTCGAATATGAAAACTTGAATTAACATACATGCAACAAAAAAATTAATGTTTTGGAAAGGAATGTGGTTATCCATATTGGAAGCAGTCTAGATGACTTCCAGAAAACTAGAGAAAATGAGGGAATTAAAATATAGTCATTTTTCAAAGGGAGTATACCCACATCGAAAATAAAGTCATTTTTTAAATGAGTGTGTACTTACATATGTGAAATCCGAAAAAATGTATTTCATATTCTCTTCTTTATTTTGGGTATCAAAAGTAAGGTCATTTTCCAAATGAGTGTGTATTTACAGATGTGTGATACAAAAAGATATATTTCATCGTGCGACTCTATTTCATATTATCTTCTTTATTTTTCTCCACCACAACTCTTCTTGTTCTTCAGCAGTCAAAGGTATGCATGTTCACTTCTTCACACGCTTTCAACACACTCGCTCAAGTTCCCACTTTTGTATTGCTTCCATCATGCTTTGATGCCCCATCTTCTCCACTATGAGTCCTTGATAGTAGAGAATTTTACCATAGCCCAAATTATCTCTAACAATCACATAATCTACGTGATCAACCCATATAATAAAATAGAAATTTCATGTATAACAGTTTCTATATAATTTTTTCTAACAAATGTGAGATAGCTAAGTCACTTCTGGTTAATATGCATAATCTTCTTGATCTTTCTCATCATAATTATTTTTTAAAATCTTTATGAACTTGCTACTTGTTGAAATATAAGGCAATTATGCTATATATTTCCTTCGCTGATGATATCACCCTAAGGCAATGGTATAATTAGCATTTCTAGTTGAATTGGAATCAAATCTTGAGTACAATTAGAATGATCTCAGAGTATCCACGGTAGTAATGAATTTAAGGGGCACTTATTAAGTGTCACATCATCAATTTTGATTTAAAAAGGTAAGAACTAACTATTAGTAATGGAATGATAGTTGAGAATCACTTTTTTAGCGTGTGGTCACCATCTCTGATAAAAAATATTTAGAATTTTATTTATATTTTTATAAAATATCAATATCATGCAAATTAAAAATTATATTATAGTGACTATATACATATAACACAAACATGTTTATTATTTCATCCATAATAATATTTTATATAAAATTTATATGATTTAAAATTATAAAATATTAATCAATATCATAATATTTTCTAAAAAAATACATTTGATCTTTATTTTCAAAACATTCAGAAATATATTCAACGATGTCCGCTCTAAGTTGATGATGATACCCCGATCTCGAATTTCCTAGCGTCGATGGATTGAAGTTTGAAATTCTTGAATTAACTCTTCCGTAACTTGCATAGTTGGACTTTGATTTTCTACATTCCAACATAATAGATTACATGATATAAAAATATTAAATACATAAATAAAATTAGAAAAATTGTCGATTACTCAAATTTAAAATTAGAAAATTGTTGATTACTCAAATTTAAATTTAGAAAATTGTTGATTACTCTTTTTTAAAATTAGAAAATTGTCGATTACTCAAATTTAAATTGTTAACTTATATACGTATATAATAAAATTTTATTATTTTAGCAAAAAAAACATTAAAAATTATTATATTTATTACTCATTATATAATGATAAAAAATATGTACGTGCGAATGGATGAGCTTGATGAAAATTTTGTAAACATAAATAATGGACTTTATGATATGAATTTCCTTGCCAAGAAGATTCTGAATTGCAGAATTTTATATCTTTAACAACACAGGGGATCTCACCAAACCCTAGAGTGTTGCACGAAATTCAAGAATCTAGTTCTCGGGGTATTCTTAATTTTGACTTGCTCACTAACTAGCCCGCAGGATTAGTTCACAAGGTTATTGATACTTAATTAACACGCAAAATTAAGCAACAATGAAGACTCTCGCAAGAAATAAGTATAACTCAAAAATTCTGAATATTTGATTGATAAAAAAGTGTAAAATTTTCGTGGACAAGCCCCTCTATTTATAGGGAGAGTCTCGGTCATAAAACCCTAAACACAAATGAAAACTGAATCGACTTATGACAACTTTAAGAAGTCAAAACCATATCTAACTAAAACACCTAAATTAAATCCTACCACGACCGAATTCTTCAAGAAGCAAGATTGAAGAATATTACCTTATCTAATTTTACCAAATCAAATTCTAATCACAATAAAACTCCATATTTTTGAAAGCCCTAATTGGACTGGGTCGAAGATATTAACTCTTCAGAAGCCCACATGGCCGAGTTATTGGACTGAAATAAAATAATGTTACAATAGTTTACCAAGATCATACTACCTCATTAAAAACCCAGTGGGAAAAAAAGAGAACAGTGTTTTTCACAACGTCTACAGTTAATCGACAAGATTGAATAATTAATCCAAGCTCTAGCCGACTTATTCTTGAATTTTTCATCATGAAATTGATCCATCAAAACATTCAATGCCGCATCCTAAATTTTGTTCTTGACCTTGTCATCGGTCCAGCCATGTCACTTAGAGGATCCCTAACATAACTCTTGAATGCTTGATTAAGTCGTGGAATGTCTTCATTTATGGTGGTGGTCGTCTTGGCATCTCCATCACTTTATTTTTGAACACGTTAAAGTGATTGAAAATTTTATTATTGTAAAGTTTGGATTTTATGTATGTACACATCGTAGTGAAATTATAAATGTGACGGTACCATTGGAGATAAAAAAAAAATCAACTCACCGTCAATCAATCATATTTGCTTATATTACATTGAAATTCCAATCGAAATCTACCATGTGGAAACTAAAATAGGGAGACCCCTCAACCACTGGAGATGCTTTTAAAACTTCACAATGGTACTTCTAAATAAAAGGTGCTCTTTATTAAGAAAAGTGAGGATTAAGGAATCACCATTGTGAATAATCTCACCTACCTAACCACTAAAATCAACAAGCCAAAATTATTTACTTTTGAATACAAAAGAGATTAATTTCATGTATTAAACTAAAACTGACTCTTAAACTCAGGGGTAAAATGCATATTAAACCTATTATTTTCTAAAAATTATTATTTTTTAAAAGTGCCAATATAATCCTATATAATTTGAAAGTGCGATTATAACCTAAATTTTGCATCAATTGTGCCGTTATAACCTTTTGACACTATTTCAACATTGACTGAATATTTTCGGCATTGACCAAATCTAAAAAGACCAAAATACCCCTATTTTTAAAACTAAAAATTTAATGACAAAAATACCCTAATATTCTTTTTCATCTTCATCTCCACGATCGCTCGCCACTGCTCTGTCGCCAGTGTTGCCGAAATTTGGAGTTTTGCCACCGGAATATGGATTTTGCCACTTGTCATAAGACACTCCAAGTCTGTTAACACAGGGGATATCTAGTGATTTCGGCGCGTCAATCCTGGGCCTCATATTCTTCTCGTTAATCATCTCGACTTTATCAGTCATGTGTTGAATCCTTTTCCCTGCATCTCCAAGCTTTTTGCTGTGAAAGGTTTTTGACATCCAACTCTTTGACTTTTGGATGTCGGCCATTACTATGTACGAATCCACAACATTCTTTGCTTAATCCACCATTCCTCTGATTTCCTTGGACGTAAAGTTCAAATACGAGCTCTCGTAATCATACCTTGACATTACAGAGTTCTGGCTGCTTTATTTTTTGGGTGATTTTTCCTCCACTTGGATGTTCAATGGGGAAGAAATGGGGATGTGCCAATAGAGTCGACGAATAGGATTGAAATCAGTGTGAAGGGGGAGTGCGCATTTCATGAGATTTTTTTGTTTTTTTAAAATTTCTGGTGTTTTAGAAAAAGAGAAAGATTAAAAAATGGAAATTAAAGAGTGCGCATTTTAGAAATGCGCACACATGGTTTTAATTATTTTTTAAAAATTTCTCCCCACCAAAAATACCTGAATTTTTTTCAAACATGAAAATGGTTTTAATTTTTTTTAAAAAATTTCTCCCCACCAAAAACACCTCAAAATGCGCACTCATGGTTTTAATTTTTTTTAAAAAAATTTCACCCCACCAAAAACACCTGAAATTTTTTTAAAATGGAAATTAAAGAGTGCGCATTTTGGAAATGCGCACTTATGGTTTGAAAACCATATCCGGCCCACTTGTAGGAAATGGTAAC
>JAULKJ010000002.1:9944535-9956616 GCA_032355405.1 Rubia balearica
TGCATGTCTTTGAAATGCATGTTGCATTGGATGTGATTAAGACACCATTCCAGCCTTTGTGTTTTGCATTCCACAGTAAGGCAGGGATGAACAGCGTTTGTGTGGCTCTTGATGATCTTTGCTGCCACAGCCCTTTGTATGGTGCTCTTGCTTACATGTAGACCCATTGTTGTACTCCTGCAGGTTCTCCTATCTCTCAATGGCAAGGCCATCAGTGCGTCAAGGTCGATTGGCTTCTTATTTGTTGCAGCTCGACCATGACGCCGAGACCTAGCATTCACAGCTTCTCCATTCCGCAGCTGGTCTTTCACCCTTGCCCAGATCATGCTCACAGTTCGCAATGATATCCCCCATCTGGCTACCACCTCTTCCCTTTTGTCACGTTGAATTTTACCACCTTCAGTGTTCTGCAGCAAAAAAACCGTAATTTCATGCCTTTCTTCGTTGGTCAAATTCCGGCCAACCATCACAGCGTTTCAGGCCAAGCTCAATGAGGAAGAAGAACAAGGATGGACTATGAAATTAAGCCCAGCTGTTGCAGCTGGACATTTTTTTTCCTGAGAGCTTACCAAATGGCCTAAATGTTGTGTTGAAATGAGCATTGAATGCTCTATTTATAGATGTAGATTTTCTGCTTTTTGAATATTTGGCTGTAGTAAATAATTGTACATTTTGGCTCCAAATTCAAATAATTGGAGCCAAAAAATTAGGGTTCTGGTGGGAAAAATCAGACCTCCTTTTTTGGTGGTAATCAAGTCAAATTTCAAACAGTAAAATGCTAATCGGTCACTGTTCACTCTGACATTGAAGTTGGAAATTGTCACTTCTGGTCAGTTTTTAGCTTGCTTTTCATTGTACAAAATTTCCCCTGAAAATTTTCTCCCTGCTATTTAGGCAGGGACAGAGGGAGTTCTAAATATATAAATTTTACAAATAAATTTTAAATTTTACTATTTTTGCATTCAAATACAAAATATTATGTGTTTTAACTTTTAAAATATACTATTTAAATTTTATAAAAAATTACAACATTTAGAGGTAAAAGTCACTTTAAACTGTATAAATTTATGTAATTGTCGCCTTTCATGAGTTTTTCTCAATTTGTGTACTTTTATTAATTTTAATGAAATAAATAACCAAATAATCCCTAAAAGAATAGAGTTATCAACACATAACCCCCAAAACATGGGGAGAGCGGTGACAACGGAACTACACGAGTCAAAAGATAATGAGCTCTGTAAAATACTGAATAGAGTACTCGCTTCTTCCGCGTCGAATAGGAAGAAAAACAAAGCATCGAAGTGTAGTTGCAAGTCGATATGAATCACGCGCTTAGACTACATGCTGCTGTTGCTTCATCCTCATTTGCAAAACTCTTGATTCCTTCGTTTCCCCGTCCTTCCCCACCCTCTTCAAATCCTAGCTTCCCTCTTCGTTCTGGCGCCGCCCCTTCTCGCCTGATTTGCAGAGCCAGCAGTCATAACTCAGGTCATCCCTTTTTATGCTCATTTTACTCTCCTGTTTAATCTCCTCTTCCCTTTTCTGCTTTTGTTGATTTGTGTTACGAATTCTGGGGGATGGTTGCTCCAAGTACTTGTTTTCATGGCTACCCAATTGATTGAACAATTAAACATGGATTTTGATTTGTATGAAACCACCAATTTCAATGAAATTTATATGACACTGTTACCTAGTTTCGAATCATGTCACATCCTGGTACTTCATATTAAGCTACTAATTCTCCTACTTAGCAAGGTAGTATAGATTCTAGAATATGGTCTTCTTGTTCACCAGCAATTACTTATGGCGGAAATGGGAGGGCATGGCTGCTCCTTTACTTGAACTATATCCCTACTTCTAGAGCATTTCTGGAGGTATTACCCAGTTGGCTGTTAAGTCTAGGTTCTAACTCGGGTAGGATTAACCAATGCCATGCATTAACATTTGAGTTTCAGGGGTACGAGTGTAAGAAATCTAAGCCAGTTTATGATGGTTTTAATAGATATGATGTCACAGCTGGAACTTGGGAAGCCTGATCAGAGGCAGAAGTCGGAGAGGCAAGTAAATGGGATATTCTGGATTCTACTTCTTAATATCGGAATCTACGTTGCAGACCATATATTTCAGGTTTAAGTGCTTATTTTTGTCTTTGTTTATTGTTCTTTTCTGTTTTTTTTTTAAATGGTAAAGATGTGCTCTCTGATTCCATGTATTACAAACAGCATGTATATTGTTTGATATTTGTGATAACTCAAAATAGAAGTAGTTGAGTTTCATTTGGAACAACTTGGTGGTGTCGACCTCAAAATTTCTGATTCAGAGGTGCATGGAAAGATTTGTTTGTCCAAATATATAAGTTTATGCATATAAACATCATAGATTGTCCTCAAATCTGAGTGCTAAATTGCTAATACCAAAGTTTAACTCATTCAGGTACGGTGGGTAAAAGCTTTGTATTTGTATCACAATTGGCCTGCTTGGTATCAATTTGTGACGGCAACATTCTGTCATTTCAATTGGTAAGAGTTGGATTCGCAAGAGTAAGAAATTGTTGGCTACTTCCATCCGTTCCACATGAAGAGTCATGTTCCTCAAACGTTTTTTGTTCCACATTAAGAGTATTGTTCTCTTCCTATTTTTCACCTCCCATACCCTAAATTATATAGACATGTGTGATTCATAGTTATGTAACAGCTGAAAAGTAAGGATAAAAATAGAATGAAGTGGGACTAAAAGCTTGTTTGATGTTGTGTATCCTCCCATCCTGATTTAGTCATATCTCTAAGAACAAGGTTTCTTTATGTGGAAAAGTGGGCTGTATATTTTATACTAAGGCTATATAAGTTTTATTTAATGTCTTGACAATATTTTTCTACTTCCCTAACAGGACTCATCTTTCAAGTAACCTATTCTTCTTGTATATATTCGGTATGGTAATCTTCACTTAGTCACTGTATATACAAAATTAACTTGTGGTGCATATTTGAATCGTAAAATTTTGTTTGTCTATCTCTTGTCACCCAGGAAAGCTTGTTGAAGAGGAAGAAGGAAACTTTGCACTATGGCTTTCATATATTCTAACTGGCGCTGGAGCGAATCTTGTTTCATGGCTGATTCTGCCAAGAAATGCTGTTTCTGTTGGGGCTTCTGGTGCAGTATTTGGATTGTTCGCTGTTAGTGTCCTAGTGAGGGTAAGTTTTCGTTTCTGTTTCTGTGCAAGTTCCATAGGCACATTGTTCATTGTTAGGAATCATGACTACTTACCCGCTCGGAATATCGTAGATGTCTTGGGACTGGAGGAAGATCCTTGAGGTACTTATATTGGGCCAGTTTGTTATAGAGAAGGTAAAGTGAAATTCTCTGAGTCGCATTAAAGCAGCATATGTACTTTTGCACATTTCTCACCTAACAAGCAACATGCTGTTTACCTAATTTTTTTCCCACTGAAAGATGACTTTTTAGTTGCCTGTCAGAGTTTGTTGTGACGGAACCTGTTGTGAAGTTTTGTGATGCTACAGACTTCCGCAATGCAATTGGATAGAAATTCCATGACATAATCGCTTTTAATTTAGACCAAGTATTGACTTCCTAAACCTGCTTTTTCGAGCTTTTGGAATCGTAGGTTTTAGGCTCCCCCTGGCAAGAATTTTTTAGTTGTAGATACAATGAATAAACCTAATACTCCACAGACTGTCCTTTTGCTAGCTCATAAGTAGGGAAACCACCATTTGAATTTTCATCATATCCCTTACCCGACCGAGGTCTTGAATTTTATTGTTAAACCGGTCCTGCTGAAAAGGAAGTTGATTGCCTGGAGAAGGCAGAAGTTATTTTCCTCATTTCAAATTCTGTGTACTTCAACCCTTGATACATAGAATTAAGAATATTCAATATAGATGCTGCATCACCATAACCATGGCCAATCTTAATAGCATGCAATATCTACATTGTATGAGCCGTTTGAAATCGTGTAAAGAGTACTGACAAATGTAGGTATGATGAAAAACTGCTTAATCATGATGTAACTCATCAAGATTCTCTCTCTCTCTCTCTCTCAACAAAGGGAATGCATACAATTTCAATTCAAATTTAAGTAGCATTAATTGTGCAGATGCATTAACATACTATATAATTTGCCAAAACTCTGTTACTGCAGTATTGTCTGATCACTCAATTCTAGGTGATGGAAGCAGCACAGGCGTCAACGGGGATTGGAGGTGGTCTTCGAGGTGGCAATGCCTTACAGGGTGTAAATCACATCGCTCATCTATCTGGTGCTTTGATTGGTGTGGCTCTTATATGGCTTCTCAGCAGAGTTTCGTCTCCACTGTCACACATGAATGCCTCTAGCGTACAAATGAAAAAGATGGACTGACGTTGTAGCATGGTGTAATCGGTTTGATAAATGCACTCTTCATGGGAAACTAGCCTTCGCATTCTGTTTGATGTCAATTCTGTGCCTGGAAGATGACTTGTATTTGAGCTCCGTAAGTGTAGATATCAAGATATTCAAATTATTTAGGTAGCATTATCAAAAAAAGAAAAGAAGGCTAGGAGTACTTTTGTTGGTGGAACTGTATACCATATGCTTGAGGAAGGAAAACAGCTTGTAATGGCGCATGATAAGAGCTCAGGCTACTGGGTTTTAGCATATCAGTGCATTTAAAAGTTACCATCTGTTAAGATTTTGATTTTTTTGTTGAACTTTAGCTGTGTTGCATTTGATTTTGGGATATGTGTGTGTGTGTATATATATATATCAATCTAACCATATGGAAAGTTTCAGGAAAGGCGGTATGTCCATAAGTATTATTTTGTAAAATAGGGGGTTTGTTTTTGTAATTAATGAAAATTTAAGTTTTTTGTTATATGGAAGATCTAATTCCTCTTTCTTCTATTGCTTCTGTTTATTCCCTCTCCAGTGATTTATCTCTTTTCTCTCCAGCGGTTTCTCTCTTTTCTTTGCGTTGTTCTCAACCTCTTCTCCGCCTCTTCTTCGTTTCACCATCGCCGCTTGTTTCCCCGCCACTTTTTTGCGATTATCTGTCTCTTTCTTTGTGATTCTCCGCCTCTTCTCCGTTATTCTCCATGTGCTTATTTTTTGGATTCTTCTTCGGTGTCGTCGCCGTTGTGTTTCTTCGTCGGTTGTTGCATCGTTCGCATGATGAGGTATGTCGTGTGTCTATGATTTGTTTCTGATTGTATTATTGCTCAATTTTTGTTCTATTGTTCAAATTTGATATGTTATTTGTTTGAGCGTTAGGCATCGTTTTTTAATGTTTTGAGTTGATTTGTGTGTGTTTCTCTGTGTAGATTTTGAATATTTCTCTGGTTGTTACAACAAATTTAATATACATTCGTCTTGAATTACGAGCTGCATTTGTTTACTTATATGTTGTAGCTTTTATTATACTACGTGTACTTGTTACTTGTACTGAATGACATTGTCTTCTTCTTTTTTAGTTGATTGTTTGTTTTGAATTCCGAGCAGCATTTGTTTACTTAAATGTTGTACCTGTTAGTATTACATGTCTAATTGTTAGTTGTACTGTGTATGGCCTTTTGTTTTCATTTGTTGTTAATTGTACGTTTTGAATAATAAGTTACATATGTTGTTTACTTATATGTTGCATTTGTTGGTATCCTTGGTGTACCTGTTAGTTGTTTTGTGTATGACTTTTTTTTAAAATAAATTTTGTTGTTGTGGTTGTTCGTTTTGAATTAGGAACTACATCTGTTTACTTATACACTGCATCTGTCAGTATCAAACATGTACTTGGTAGTTTTATTATGTTTGACTTTTATTTTCACTGTTGATTATTATTATTTTTTGAGAAAAATCAATCATTCCATGATGATGGGAAAAGCGCCCAACGGCGATTACAATAAGTGGAATTGACATCCAATCTAACTAGCATCTAGCAATAACTAATCTATTTTAAGGATATTCAAATTACATGTCAACCAGACTGATCGTCTGTACTATTACAGATCAAAGATCCAATAAAAATATATAACATCGCTCTCAGCGATATTAACTCGGTTTCGCAAAAATCATGACCACTTGGCGAAGAGGAGCTTATCAACACCAATATCACTACGCCAAACAGGGATCTACAATAGCTGTAACATCACTTAATCTTGATCCAAAACACGATCTATATTGTTCAAACTGTAAACACCTTAAAAAACACAGATCGAGAATGAGACACCTGATAAAGAAACACAAACCAAATCACGAAAACACGATCTGTAAAACTAGACCAGGCAAAATTCATCGACATGAACAGTTAGATTAAATGTTCATCATGGACACATCAATCTAATCTATCAAGTCGAAGAACAATACTAATTTATGAAAACAAATACATACTTATTCAATAACATAATCGTTAAAAGTATATCAATTGAAAAATTACTGTTTCCCAATCTCCACATCACGGGGAGATGGAGAGAAAAACTTTCATAGGAAGAAGAGAGTTGCGGCGGCGTCCATTGTTGATTATTATTTGTTTTGAATTACAAATTGTACTTGTTTGCTTATATGTTGCAAATGTTAGTATCCAATGTATATGACTTTTTGCAATAGTTGGATAACTTCAAGTGGTATGGAATCACACAACATTGAATATTGAACTCCACAAGACATTTCGGCACGAGCTTGATTAAGATGAAACTGACACTGAACCCAAGGAATTCGAAGATGAACTACCTTTAAAGATTAATAATTGATTTATTGTATTAGAGATTGTTAGTTAATCTAGATAGGAACACTGTTATAATTGTAATTTCCATAATAGAATATTTTGGTTATGAGCACTTGTAGGAATTATCATGTATCTTTCCCTTTGTTCAAATGCTGAGATTTCTTCTCGTGTATGAAACCAACAACATTTGCATGATTTCTTTTACAAACTATGCAGTGCTTTTACATGTGTTGTTTTCATGTCAACAAGACTTGTAGTAGCATCTCTTTAAATGAAATCTGGAAAATTTACTCTCATGTTTGAAAACAAATATAAGTTTTAATGCAATTACTACACATTGTACGGTATCAAATGGAGTCCATATGATTTTTTTTAAAAAAATTACAAAATTATGTTAACTCTTTTCCGTAGTATACTATAAGAAATACTAGTTGTAGGCTAACATATACATGTTTTTACAAAACATAAACGATTCATAAGATAACTTACGCAGTACCTCTTGACAAAGTTTTGCTATTCATAAAATGAATTGACATTTTAAAATAATTTGCGTATTTTTGTTTAAACAATGCATGTTGTTAACTAATCAATACACGTTAATGCAAAAAATTTAAATGGTCAAATGTTAACTTAACTTATGCACGATCTCATGCAAAATTTCTAAAATTCATATTCACAGTTTTTATAACAGGTGCATGTCTTAGTACAAATGATACGTATTGTAAGGTAACATGTGCAACAGTATATACGAAAATTTTCTGGCAGAATTTATTTCGTTTTTCAAATATCTGCCACATGTTTTTTACATATGTTTATAGTAGCAGAATTCATAAATTCACCGCTTCAAAGAATTCATTCATGTCCAATTATTCAACATAAACTCTGTAATCGCGGTAGTTACCTTATTATGTACAGTTCAGAAGAGAAATATGTATAGGATGTGAAATTCATTTGATTTGAACTGAATTCGTTCAGATGCAGTGAGTACGTGATTTTATTTCTTTATTTCAATTTCGATTAGGTTTTCGTCATTAAGAATAAAAACATCTTGTATATTATTTCTTAATCGGAGATCGATCTTTTCAATGGAGGATTGAATATTGGTGGATTAATCGAAGTGGAAAAAATGGAGAAAGAGAAGGAAAGGAAAGCGAGACGAAGAAGAAGAATATGAAGCGAGATGAAGAAGAAGAAAGCAATGTGAAGAAAGAAAAAGAAGGAAACGCAGGTAAAGGCGAAGCACGAGCAGGAACCCGGGCCCTCATATCAACATGGTCCAACCCAAATTCTTTTCCTTCCCTAATTTATCAAATTGCTAATAGATCCCTGGCCTGTACATAAGTTTATGGATAGGCCGCCTCTCAGAAGACTCACACTACCCAAATCTACATGCAAAAGTGCAAATATAACCTTCAGATAATTGAAACTACAAAAATAAACTTGTCTAGTGCCGATCTAACTCTTAGGTGGAACTTCTAGCATAGATCAAGTGTTTCCGACTATTGACCACACATGAAATGACATAAATTACCTTTGATTGAAATCTTAATTTCTAAGGACTATTTTACCCTTACCGGCACCGCTGATGCTCTACCACCACCTCGTCACCGCTGTACATCAGTGCGCCACCACAATCTCATCGCTGACCATTGTTGCTCCACCACCTATCCATCGCCGACTACCGTCCCACCATAATCCGCATCCACAAACCCACCACCACCCAACCCCTACCACTACCAAAAACCCACCACCAACACTACCACAACGACACCTACTACCACAAACACCAACCTGCCACCATTCAACTCCTTCTCGTCATCGTTGAACACCACTACGCCACCTAGACCCAACCCTAGTCCCAACATGATTAAAGGGCCAATATTACTCTCAAGTGGAACTTCTGGCATTGACCAAGTGTTTCCGACCTTTTACCAGGCTTGAAATGACATATACTCCCTCCGTACCATAATTAATTGTACAATTGCTTTTTTGGGAATCAAACTTTGAAAACTTTGACCGTTAATAAAAAATATATAATAAAAATATCATGTGAGATCTTGTTAGATTCATCTAAACATTCATTTTTTAAATATTAATTTTTTATGATGTATTATTATAGGTAACTAAAGATATTTACAGTCAAACGTGCTCATTGAAAACCATGAAAAAGTAATTGTGCGATTACTTATGGGACTGAAGGAGTATGCCTTTTGATTGAGATCTTAATTTCTAATGATTATTTTACCCATACCGGCACCACCACCACCACTTTGTCACGTCTCCCATCGCCGCGCCACCACCATTTCATCGCTGACCATATTCTCTCCACCACCTCACCGCCGCCGATCTTCCCCTTGTCGCCACTGAACCACAATCCACATCCACGAACCCACCCCTACCCCTACCACCACCACAAATCCCCCACGACCACAACCACCATGACCCCTACTACAACCAAAACACCAACCGCCACTACAACGACACCGGTGTGTGGCCACCTGCAACTACGCAACACCTGCCCATCACCGTTCAACACTACCGAGCCACTCAACCCCAGCCCCAGTCACAGCCTGATAAAAGTGCCAATACAACCTTCAGGTGGAACTTCTGGCATTGACTAAGTGTTTTCGACCATTGACCACACATGAAATAGCATAAATGCCTTTTGATTGAGATCATTATTTTTTAAGGATTATTTTACCCTTACCAACACCTCTGCTTCTCCACCACCACCATCGTTATCGTCACCCATCGCCGCACCTACACCATCTCATCATCAACCATTACTGCTCCACTACCATCTCATCGCTGACTATTGTCGCTCCACCACCATCTAATCGCCGACCATTGTGGCTCAACCGCCTCTCCGTCGTTGACCATCAACGCGTCACCATTGAATCACAATACACATCCATAAATCTACAACCACCGCGACAAACGCACCACCACCAACACCAACACCACAGAGACCCCTAATACCACCACAAACACCAACCCGCCACCACCACACAACACCTGGTTGTCACCGTTCAACACCACTGCGCCAGCTAACCCCAGCCTAGCAATGTTCACAAAAGCCGCGCCATTAACCTTGAAGAAATTAACTCCCAACCGATGACCCGTAAGGAATTACATGGCCCACACTTTTCAAAAGGAAACATCATGCACCTAGCCAGCGGTCCGCGAGGAATTACATGACCCGTGTCGTTTAACTGATCAAGAAAGACCTCCCAGCCGGTCGACCCATGACGGATGACGCAGCCATGCACACCAGAATGGTAGAGATCAATGCCCCAGCCAGCGGCCCATGCCAAACAACATGGGTCCTACCAAGACAAACAAGCACGGCCGCGCTAGACAACATGGGTCATGCCAGAACCAATCAACATGGGTCGTGCCCTTCAATATGGGTCTTGGCGACGGTAGATAGAATTTTTGGTCACTTTTTAGGCCCTTTTCAAGGCCCAATTCCCTACTACTATAAATAGGAGCCAATGTCTACTAGGGTTTAAGTTGGGATTCATTTTGCTTCATTCTCTTAAGTTTAGGTAGAGAGAGAAAGGGAATAACCCTTCTTTCTATTTTTTCATTATTTCTCCTTGTTTTTTCCCAAGGGCATTAAATCCAATGAAATACTCGGGTTCAATGCTTAGAGAGTAGTGATTTAGCTTGGGGATATATATTTGTAATCATGATCTAATAGTTATTTTGTAAGATTCTATAGATCTTCCTTTCGAATTATGCTTATGATCATTATGTTGTCTTGTTCTTTACATTCTTGTTAATTGCATGACTGTTACACTATGTTGGAATACACCTTAGGTTACTTTCATGTTGGCGCATTTATTGATATCCTATAGGGAGAGAAACCTATATGTATAAGGGTAACAATAGTCCAGGACCGTATGGGTGTATGCATATAGGTCACCAACTAAACAATACGATCGACCATACAACTAGTTTAGTTGGAATGTTTGTCTGAAGGGTTACAGATAGAGATAACATAGTAGAAAACTAGGGTTAGGGTATTTTGTAACCTTAGTACCAATGATAAAGTGCCTATTCCTTTGCCTTTGCAAACAATCTCTTCTGGTATATGCTATTGATTATTTTAAATTGACATACTTGGATTTCACATGGGTTTTTGTTGATTTGAGGAAACCATTCTTCTTTCACGAGGACAAAAGATTGAATTTAAATACATCTAGGTAGAACCACAGCCTCCCATCACTGTGCCTATTCCTTGGCCGAAGTTAGAAGATCATGAGTGAAACTCAAGCCCTTGATTGTTGTTAAAACTTTCGGATGGGGTTTTTTTAGGCCTTGAGGTAGTTTCAACCAACCTTACTTTCACCATTACGTCGTAACTTATTGATAAATTATGTTAAAGCTTAATCGTATTTTAGAGATTCTACATTTATCATTCAATAAACAGGTTCTTCACAAATGCGTCATACTCTCCTATACCTACCCTTCTCATAGTTAGTTCGAGAAATTACCAATATTCATCCATAGTGTGATTTTCTTGCTTCTTATATGTAAGTACGAGTGAATTGCCATCATGTACGTGGTTAGAACATGATACAAACAAAGCCCGATCTTCACTCTTTCCCATATAGCAAACAATCTCTTATGGCATATGCTGTTGCTTCTTTTAACTAGACATACTTAGATTTCACATGAGTTTTTGTTGATTTGAGGCAACCATTCTTAGTTCATTAGGATAAAAATTGAATTTGAATACGTCTAGGCAGGACCACAGCCACACATCACTGTGCCTCATTGTTGGCCGAAGTTAGAAGATCCGGAATCAAACCTAGGCCCTTGATTGTGAAAGCTGTAGGATGGGGTCTTTTTCGGCCTTAAGGTAGTTTCAACCAACCTTACTTTCACCCTTTAGTAACTTATTGATACATTATGTTGAAGCTTAATCAGAATTTAGAGAATCCAACTTAAACATTCAATAAACAGGTTCTTCACAAATGCATCATCCTCTTCTATACCTACCTTTCTCATAGTTAGTTCGAGATATTTCCAATATTCATCAACAGTGCGATTACCTTGCTTCTAATAAGTAAGTTCGAGTGAATTTCCTTCAATTAGGTGGTTAGAATATGATACATATGAATCCCGATCTTCATTCTTTCCCAAATAGCAAACAACTCTTCCTGCATATGCTCTTGATTCTTTTAAATTGACATACTTTAATTTCATTTGGGTTTTTGTTGATTTGGGGCAACCATTCTTCTTTCATTTGGACAAAAGATCGAATTTGAATAATTCTGGGTAGGACCATAGTTTTTTTTTCCGATGTAATGTAGCTTTCCATTTCATCAAAAGCACAAGCTTAAACGTTCTTACATGATCCAAGAGT
>JAULKJ010000002.1:9980220-9996078 GCA_032355405.1 Rubia balearica
GTGCGCACCGAGTAGTGACCGCCAACGGGTCCTGGCGTTGGGCTACCGTGAATTTACCTCCTCCATCAAGGCCTGTGGTGTCGGGCAGGTGGGGGCGCTGCGGGCGAGCGTTATCGCCTTTTGGTCCAATGAAAAAAGGGTATTCCCCGAGACATTGCCTATATAAGAATCAATATCGAATTGTTCCATCAGTTAATTAATTATAAAATAATCTCATCTAACAAAAATTCAATGTAAAACACCAAGTGTGGTTTAGAACAAACATTACCATGACTTTCCAGGAGACCCACTGCAATGTAAGTCTTGCCAATATATTTAATTTAGTTTAACAAATGGGCTTCAGGCCCAAAAAGTCCAGAACAGGCCAGCCTTCTTGCTGTACAAGAACAAAAACCAGATCCCACATTTAAACGGAATAACTCAAGCTTTCTTATTTACTAATTCTCCGTTTCTGCAACTCCACGCGCCGTTTCTCCGGTACCTGCAACTCCGACGTTTTCATCGCCGGTAAAGCCCGAGGTACGCTCCACAATAATAATCGCTCAATCTAGCGTTTAGCTCCGTTCGCACATCTAGCTCTCACACTCTGAATTTCTTCTTGTTGACCTAATTCGGTGTTCGTAATTATGAAAAAGCTGAATATAAAATCATGAAAAAGCTTAAATTCCGCAATTAAAGCCTTGATTAACCACTGTATTTAGGCTTTCTGCGAGCTAGTTGTAAAATTAGTTTCTAGGTTTGTACCGCAATGTTGTGTTGTGTATGATCTGAAACTAGGTTTGTTCGTATCTCAGACAAGGGATAAACGTTTAAAAGTTGAAGAAGAGATACTATAGAATATGGAGGGTGTAAAATCTATCAGACAGGAAATTGGGGGGCAGAAGTTTGATACGCTCCGCTTCGGACTCCAGAGTGTAAGAGGCGAGATTGTTGGAACTCAGCCTCTTGAAGCTGCTCGTGACTCGGTACTTATATTTCTCACACTGTGGGGATTGATTGTATTTGACCATGAGGATTTACTTGTGATGAATTGTGTTTTGATCATCAGGCTAAAGTGGAACAACACAAGGTAAAGAGGCAGATGCTGTCCAACATTTATGGGTCAGCTATGCCCTTGAAGATGGAGCTGGACAAGAAAATTCTAGCTGGGTTAGTATTCAACCTCTTTTACTGCTGCTAATTCTTTGTTGGTCATTTTCTGAGTTCACATTGCCTTTTGTGTAATAGCGATTCTATTAAACTTAATTGGACTGATCTTATTGGCTGTTGTCTGTGTTAAGTCTGATACTCTAACACAGCATATCAAAATATAATCATCACATTCTAATTGTTTATATTTTTGTGTGCAAGATTCACTCGGCTTTTACTTGGTAGTTCATGATCTTTGTTTGCTTCTTCTTTTCTTAGCCAATAGTTATGCTACTTGAGCAAAATTTACCCTCTGTTTTGTTGTAGTTTCATGTGATTGTTCATCTGTTTTATAGTAGTAATTGATTTAGGAATTACGATAGAGAAACAAAAGGATATTATGGAGTAGCGTTCTCATTCTCCTGATGTTGTAGAGTATCACGCTAATGGTAAATTATATACTAACCACTGTTCTTTTACCTCTATTGTTTCAGGAGATTCCAAAGACCACCTGGAGCAATACCATCATCTTTCTTGGGGTTGGAAGCTACTACTGGGGCTTTGGATGATTTTGGTTTTGACGATTATCTTAACAGTACGGGAGCAACTATAATTTACTGTTTTATTCTTCGAATTGCTTGAGATTTCCAAATGGTTTTTAGTTGAGGATTAACATCTTTTATGCCTGATTATTATGCTTCAATGCAGATCCAACTGATTCCGAGTCTTTCCCACCTGCTGATAGGCATCATGGAATGGAAGTGCGTCTGGGAATGTCCAAAGGACCAGTGCTTCATATGAAGCATTAGATGATTTATGTGTCTGCTGTTTGAATTTGTGGTTATATAACTTCGCCACGATGAGAGATATGGTCTGAGAACTATCAAATGTGGAGCTATTTGTTTAATGTTCCTTACCTTGGTCAAGCCTCTCTACTTTCCTAGAAGTGAAATTCTTCCCTGCATTGTATGACCGTGTTTGTAACTTAGCAAGGGCTCGAGCATGAAGAATGGTTGTGTTTTAAAGGTGATTGTTCTTAATTGTCATGAAATAGCTTTCGCTCCATGCTTAATTCGCTTGTTGCATTTTGAGAATTCCTTACGTAGCCAATGATGACCCATAAAAACAGAATGTAGTACCTTTGCATGCCAAAACAGGATGCGAGAGGGAGACATATTTGAATAATTATAAATCCAACTCTTTTACGAAGAAAGCAGTTATTTACAATTCTAATTTCTTGAAAGAATATACACTACTTGTATCCTTTTATCCAGATGAACAAATTTGTAAAAGACTAAATGAACGATTTTTCACAAATATAAATTAAGAATTTGCTAATTGTACAATATAATTTCTCAATGTTCTCTAATTTTTATAAATATTTTTTCATGTAAATCATTTTTATCATAGAAGACTAGAAGGTATATTTGTAATATTATTTTCGCACATGTTCTTGTTAATTGGTTCTATTCCAAGCACGATACTTTGACGAATAATAGGAGGAATAAATGTTTCAAATTCCATAATAGTGCAACCACCAACATAAAATGAGTTATTTTGTTCAGCAAATACGGCAAAAAAATTGCCTTATTTGTCCCATTAATTGCCATTTTTCATACTCCCTCCGTCCCGTTATAAATTGCTTAATTTGACTTTTGAAAGTCAAATTAGTCCAACTTCAACCATTAAATTCTATTATTCTATTCGTAAGACTATTATCATATTACATGTCATTGGATTCATCATAATATGTATTTTATATCATATATTTTGCTGAATTTCTTTTACACACATAAATAAAGATATTAATAGTTAAAAACTGATGCAGTTGACTTCCAAAAGTCAAATTAAACAATTTATAGCGGGACGGAGGGAGTATGTTTTAGCGAATGTTCGTGTTCGAACACCTGTCATTGACAAATTTATTTTTTGTGTAACTTTGATGATAAAATGTTTTCTACTACAATGTTGTCGTATACTTATTTTAGTCTGTCATCGAACAATCTTGATTCAGTTATCGAATTGCAACTATCATATTACTATAATTTGACGTTTTATTTTGTAATATATGTTTGCTCCAATAATCACCATTCTTGTCATATTTTTAGTGAATGCTTGTATTCAACCATTTGTCGTCAACAATTTGTCGCCTATCTTTGATGATTGCTTATTTTCTACTTCCAAGCCGCTGTACAACGCTTTTAGACTATATAATCTTGATTTCAATTATAAAATTGCATCTATCACAATGCTATTATTTGATGCTGATATTCTTTGTCGTATATATTTTTCCTAATAATCTCCATTATTTTTATTATATTTTTAATGAATGCTCGTGTTCAACTATTTTTGAAAGTGGCGACGCGTTAAACTGGAGGATCAGCGACAGGCGCTGGTGAAGAGAGTGGATTTGAGATCAGAGAAAGTGGGCAGTTTAGAAGTTATGGTAGGGGACAGAGTAAGAGGGTGTGAAAGTAAGGGAGGATGAGAAACCAATATTTTAAAAAGACTAAAACGTTTTTCCTGACCCCTAAAACCCCTCAGACGCAGAGTTTTTAGCCCCACAAAAAAGTGCAGCGTTTGGAGCCCTCATATTTTGAAAATGAGTTTTCGTAGCCCACGGGCTATATCCGTCATAACGTCGTTACCTGCCGCGCATGTGCCGTCCACGTGCGCAGTTATTACTGAATTCCCGAGGGTATTATCATCTTTTCATCACCTATCGCGATTCATCTCCCATCGCGTTTCATCCCCAAATTGAAACCTAACTTTTCATCCAAAAATCCCCAAAATTGAACCGACCCAAATCCGAGCGCGACGCAGTGGAAGGCACAACGACGGAAATTGGTGGAAACCGCGGGGCGGACAACTAATTTCGAGGCAGGAGGAGATGATTCAGGCGGGTACCAGTACTGTAATGTGACCGAGTTGGCGGCGGTACGGAGCTCAGTACGATGAGGATTTCTGGCTTGGTAATAATCGATATTAGCTTATTATAATAGAGTAGGGTGAATGTGGATGATGATTGTTGATTGTTGTTTTCTAACCCTAGATTTCACATGTATAACGCAGGGTGAGTTGGAGGCGTATACGAATGTATACTCCAGATTCTTGTTCAGGGGAAAAGGCAGCAGCTTTGGTGGTGTAAAAACGATTCCAAAATACGGTTAGAATCTAATCATTTTTGTACTTATAAGTATGAGTTGGTGGATTCTTGAAGAATGCTTGGCTATTTTAATAGTCCCAATTTGAATATGCTTGCCTAATGGATATTTTCATATTCCCACTGTTTTGTCTGATTAGAGCAAGAGATTTTTTTTATTTGGTATAACGCTGCTTTTGATGAATTTGGGTGTGGTCCAAGTAAAGTTGTTTGTAGAATAAGTAAATGTATTAGGGTTGGTAGTAGCAATTAGTCTTGTAATTCTAATAATTTTATTGCTGCTTTGTATGTCTCAGCTGGTGAAAGCAATTTTTTTCCTTGAGAATGCATTACAAAGGTCATTATGTGGAGGATGAAGCGGTGACTTGTTATATTATGGGGGACGTGGTGATTTCAGATTATTGTCATCCTAGAAATATGCACAGGAAGAGATTCTATGAAACAGCCGATTACTTTGGTTATGATGGCTCCTGCTATTTCATGTTCTTCAATCCAAATAAGGCTACAAACAATGGCTTCGAACTTGCCATTGCCGATAAAGACTTCAGGGATATGGCTAGAATTGGGTTGAAGTATGGAGTGGTTGACATATACTTCTTGGATAGAGTTAGGCATCGTGCTATTTGTCTGGACCCATTTGTTGAGCAGGAAAAGCTTGAAGACAATCCAGAATGTGATACTGAAGACAATCCAGAATGTGATAAAATTGAGAATGAGGAAGAGCCAATGTTTGAGGATGAGGAAGCTACCCTCCGTGCTGCTGCAGGAGATCTAGTGAGCAAGAAAAAGATGGGTAAGTCGAAGTTTAATGAGCCATCAACTGAAGAAGATAGATTTGTTGATTCAGACTATGAAGTGAATGATGATTCTGACATGGAAGGGTTAATGGAAGAGAGAGCTAAACAGTGGGATACCCTGTCAAAGTACATGAATGAGAATCCCGAAGCAGTTCCAAATAGGTCAGGTGAGGATGATAGTGACCCTGATTGGGTGGAACCAGGTGATGAAATTGCCTCGGATGACCTACACAGTCAGTCAAGTTCTGATGAAGATGAGGAGACATGGGGCAGACGGGGTGTGAGGGTGATGAACAGGTTTGTTAACCCTGGTCCCAACGAAGATGTGAAATTCTCCTTGGGCCAGTTGTTTGTGAGCAGAGCAGAGTTCGAAGACGCTTGCAAGCACCATGGTATAATTCAGCACCGCAGAATTCGAGTTAGGAGAAGCAACTCGAGGAGGTGTACTATGTTTTGCGACACATCACCGACTTGCACCTGGAAAGTGAGTATCAATTACAGGAAGAGTAACAGCAGTTGGGAGCTCACTACAATGCAGCTTTGTCACACCTGCAATCCAACTTTTAACCATGGCAATGCCAGCTCTAGGTATTTGAGCCAGAGATACAAAGAGGAAATAAGGATAATGCCGAATCTCAGGGTTTATCAGTTGGTTGATAAGGTGAGAAAGGACTTACACATCAATATCTCCAGGGACAAGGCTCAGTTTCTGAAAAAGGCTGCATTATCTGAGATATATGGGGATGTGGAAAAACAGTACAGTATCCTGCGATCCTACTGTGGCGAGCTGCTTCGTACTAACCCTGGCTCTACAGTATTGCTTCAGACCGAGAAGAATGCGTCAGGGGGAGAATTATTTTTCAGGATGTACGTTTGTTTCGAAGCTTGTAAGAGGGGTTTCAAAGAGGGTTGCAGGCCTGTTATAGGCATAGATGGCTGCCATTTGAAAGGCCCGCACAAGGGTATTCTGCTTGCTGCAATAGGGATGGATGCAAATGATCAGATTTTTCCTGTTGCTTACGCTGTGGTTGAGATAGAAAATAAACGTTCCTGGAGTTGGTTCTTAACAGCATTGCAAATGGATTTGAATATTGAAAACTCCAAGAAATGGACCATATTATCTGATAAGCAAAAGGTAATAGGCTCTACGAATATTTAGTTTTTCTTTTGTTTCCTTTAGTGTTTACACTGCTTATTCATTGCTGCCTTGTAGGGTCTTGGTAGTGCTATGAAAGATGTGCTTCCTGGGGCAGAACACAGATTATGTACGTGGCATATGTACAAGAATTTTAGGGCATCCCACCCTAGTTTAGAGTTGAAAGAGTTGGTGTGGGCAGCTGCAAAGTGTACGACGAAAAGGATTTTTGCAAAGAAGATGGAAGAAATCAGAAAAGTAAGCCCTACTGCTCATCAGTGGTTGTTGGAGAATACAAAGCCAGAAGAATGGTCGCGTGCATATTTCGATACCGAGTCCAAGTGTGACATTCTAGTGAACAATATTGTTGAGTGTTTCAACAAGGTCATCTTAGTTGCTAGATTTAAGCCAATTCTGACCATGTTGGAAGCACTCCGGTTCTATTTCATGGACAGGTTACAGAAGAAGAGGATTTTAATTGGCAAAATGCAAGGTCGGTTAGGTCGAAAGGTACAGATGAAGTTGGATAAAAATATGCAGGAGTCAAACATGTTCAGTGCAACACATTCAGGGGAGTTTTGGTATGAAGTAGATGGTCTGCGGTATGGGAAATACCGAGTGAATTTGATGGCTAGAACTTGTGGATGCAGAAGATGGCAGTTGACTGGAATTCCTTGCCCTCACGCAGTTGCGGCAATCAATATGACTAAGGAGGAACCAACATCGTTTGTCCATGAATATTACTCTAAGAACTCATATGAGGCTGCCTACAAGTACATCATTTATCCCATCAACGGTCCTGACCTGTGGGATGAAGGTGATGAGCAACCTTTACTGGCTCCAAAGATTATCAGAATGCCAGGTAGACCAGCAACCGCCAGGAAGAAGGATGCGATGGAGAAAAGGGAGGACAAAAAACCCAAGAAGGGAGAGCAGGAGAGTTTAGGCCGTCCTAAAAAATTGGGGAAGTACCAGTGTGGTAGGTGCAAGGGGACTGGGCATAACATTAAAAGGTGCCCTCTTAAAGATGTTCCACCATCACAGGTAATTTTTACTAGCCATTTCTTGCATTCCCTTTGTTGAAATTTCAGGATATCTGTGTTAACATATTAATGCTTATCAGGACAATGTAACTGAGACACCTCCACATTCATTTCCAGAGCCAGTTAATGCACCTGTTCAAGTAATTTCAGTAGGACTTTTCATGTGTTAAATTGATCTTTCATATTCTGTTCGTTTGAGTTTGGTTGATATTGTTTTTTTACTAGAACAATGAAGCTGATATAGGTTCAAGTTCGACTGTGGCTCCTCCAGCAACTTCTAACACTAAAAAGGTAAACTTCTTGCTCCTCTATCATTATTGTTCAACTCAGTTACAGATACTGCCCCTGATTTTAAATGCATCCTTTTTTAATATCTGGCCATTTAAACTTGTAGAGAAGGCGGGTCCAAACGTGCTGTTTGTGTGGTTCTCCTCATCATAACAAGACCACCTGCCGCACCTCCGTTGCCGGGTTGAAATACCGACCCCCTGTGGATTACAATCCTATGCGTGGTGATAAATGGCCAGATGAAGAATGACTTAGTAGCTGTGTGGATTTTGAAGTTTTTGAGGATTCATGGCTTTTGAGGATTTTGGTGATAAATGGCCAAATGAAGGATGACCTATTGCCTTTTTGCATGTAATTTCCACAGAAAGTGTGCAACTGTTTCATGTTAGTGATAGGTTTTGGATGATTTACATTGCATAACATTGACCTATTATGGTCATCTTTTGCTGAATTATCAACCTTATTGGTCATTTTATGGTCATTTTCACTCACTTGCTGTTACGGTCATTTTCAGACAAATGTATTGTTCTTCTCATTACACCTCATTTGTTTCCAACCATAACACAACAACAACAATTCCATTAAACATAGTACTAATCTCCAGCTACAGTCAGCTGCTTACTTAACCTGATCAATAACAACACTACTTGAACTTCCATTTTTCCCAAAACAAAAAAACAAAACACTTCAAAACATCATAAGCCAAACACACTAATTCTTGATCGCGGCGGCAGCATGTCACAAAACGATCCCCTGCAAATTGATACTAACCCATTGATGCCACAAACTTGACCATCATCAGCGCCGCAAAAAAACCTATAACAACCCCCAAATTACGTTGCAATTCCAGCTTCTTTAACATCATACTCTGAACCTGTAATTTAGCCGCCATCTCCGTTGCCGCGTCTTTCAACTTTGAGTTCTCGGCCTCCACCGCTTGTTTCTCCGTCACAAACATCCCAATAATTTCTGTTGATCGATCGCACCTTTGGCACGCTTCGTCGTACCACCTGAAATACCCACAACCACGAGCCCCTAATTCACAGCCATAGAACTTTTTCCCCAAATTCTTACCCGTTCGAGACGTCCAAACGCGAAGCGGCTCGGGCTTCGCGCATTTGCATTCCATTCGGAAACCTTCAATCCCGCTGAAATTGATGCTGGAGGTCGATATCGTAGAGGGCTTTGGCCGCCAGAGAGGAAAGGATTTGGTTCGCAGAGGGCTTTGGCCACCGGAGCGGAAAGGATGCTGCCGGAGAGGAAAGGATTTGGTTCGATTTGGGGAAGAACACGGTGGGGAAATGGTTATTTAAAAGGATCACGCGATAGGTGATGAAAAGACGATAATACCCTCGGGAATTCAGTAATAACTGCGCACGTGGACGGCACATGCGCGGCAGGTAATGACGTTATGACGGATATAGCCCGTGGGCTACAAAAACTCATTTTCAAAATATGAGAGCTCCAAACGCTGCACTTTTTTTGTGGGGCTAAAACTCTGCGTCTGAGGTGTTTTTGGGGACAGGAAAAACGTTTTAGTCTTTATGACAGTCCTCCCGCACTCATCGTTCAAGTTCAGGATAAGGCGAATGCCATCCTTTGACCCCATATATCATAGAGTATGTACTTGCTCCCCGTATTCATCGTCTAGTATTATTCAAACTTAGCCAATTAACACATTTTAAAAAATGAATAAATTAAGTGTATAAAATTAATTTTAATTTTATCAAAAAGGAAAGGTGTTAGTATTAAAAATCAGGCAAAAAAAAGAAATAATGTCAATATTAAAAATATTATAGGGAAGAGTGTATAATTCTTTTTACTTTTTTTTAGATTAACCCCATATTTTTGTTCTTCAAACGCCGCAGCATTCGCTTCCTTTGAGTAAGCATTTTTTTTACTTTTGTGTAAATCTCTGGTTCTGCTATCAACTCAGTTGTTGCATCTTGGCTACCTTTATTTTATTTCATTTTTTAAAAAAGAAGCTGTTGTTTGACGTGTGTACTTTTAAATTCATCAAACTTCAAACCTTTTTTAGCATTAGCGTAAAACATTTTATATTCGAATATATTGGGCATTCCATTGGACCAAAAGGTGATAATGCTCGCCCGCAGTGCCCCCACCTGCCCGACACCACAGGCCTTGGTGGAGGAGGTAAATTCACGGTAGCCCAACGCCAGGACCCGTTCGCGGTCACTACTCGGTGCGCACAAGGGACCCCTAACTATGCAGGAAATTCCCACACTGCCGAGCTTCGAACCTGGAACCTAGGGCCAGTTGACCAACGTCCCAACCGCTGGGGTACATCCGGGGTGTGTGTTAGTACTTACTCTTTCCACGTTGCATAGGGGAAAAACACATTTGATTTTATGCAAGTGAAAAATAATAATGGCAACATTTTTAAATGACTATATTTGTGTGAAACAAAATTTTATAACATGAGTATGCATATATAATATATTCATATCAATTTATCTTCCAAGCTCGTTTGATGAGAAATATGGTCGTCTCTTATTCATTGGAACAAAGGCGATATCTCTCGCACTCAAGATCCATTAACCTTAACACTACAGATTTATGATTAGTTAAATTATGGTTCAAGCGTCAGTGATACGGATATCAATGATAACTCCATAGATGAAGATATGCCAAGGTTTGATCATACATTTGAAGGTCATGTTTGAGATTCTCTACGATATTTGGCATGTCCTATAATTAGGTAAAAAAAGACACTTAGAGATGTGGTTTTGAATGCATTTATAAAGAATATTCATGGTGAAGGTTCAAAAATCACGAGGTAGATATGTTGGATTCAATTACAAGTTCAGTTTAGAAAACTTTTCAAATCAGCCCCGAAATTTGAAAACTTTTTAAAACATCCCCAAAAATTTTGACTTCAACCCCTTGAAACCCACGGGTCAAAACCTTAATTCCCAGGATCTCAAACCCTAACCCACAACTGATAACAGAAAATTTTATATGTTAGCAAATAATGTATGTTAAAGTGCTGGACGAATCAGATTCTGGCACGTGTTCCACAAATTACTCCTTACTTCCTAAAATACCCCTCACTTTACTAAATATAGAATTTGTATGACACGTGGCAGAATCCGATTTGCCTAATACATTAACATACAACATTTGGATTAGACATGAAACACACATGAACCATCATCGTCT
The DNA here is from genome assembly GCA_032355405.1 of Rubia balearica. Lineage (NCBI taxonomy): Eukaryota > Viridiplantae > Streptophyta > Magnoliopsida > Gentianales > Rubiaceae > Rubia > Rubia balearica. The sequence continues at coordinate 9,990,955 of JAULKJ010000002.1, forward strand.
ACGCTTCTGTTATGCAAATAACCAATCAGAAAACTCGGTTGGGGTAATGCATGAGAGGAAACTAACTGTGTGGCATGTTCCTACGAAATAGATATCATGCTCATATGCGATGTTTTGGGTCTACCTAACTAGTTACTAGAAAGAACTTGGCAATAATGTAATATTGATGCGTTTTGGACAATAAATATGTTGATATTAGTTAGTTTGTGAATATATTGCTTTACATAATTGAATCTGGATACAAAAACGTTGATATCATTGAGTGTTCAAAACATCTGGTAATGGTTTCAAAATCGAAACATAAACATATTAACTCATTTGGTCATGTGCGATAGAATATCTGAAATTAAGACAATGTATGAATCAATTTTTTTATTGAAATACATTTCCAATATGTACAAATTCCAACCCGAATTGTTGGTTGAAATTGGAAATTCTGGCAAGCATTTTGTTCGACCCTAAGATCCTCGATATCCGTCTCAAGGGCTTTCATTTGGTTAACGAAACATGTTAATACTTTTTTGGCCTTCTACATGAACCCATTGTCGCTCCCTACGAATTCATGACATACAATACAATTCAACAAAGAACATCCACACAACAAACCAAATTTACATGATTTCATTATGACTTACTGATACCTGTTGATAAAGAAGCATCATACTCCACGTTCATGCCCTCTTTGCACTTTAGCACCCCTCCCCGACACAATCTTCACCCTCAACTTGTTGGTTTCTAAATCTACTTATTATTTCTAGAGGTCTAGCCACTTCTTGTCATAGCATTAGCGAGGCAATGGACAGTTAAGGGGCATGATTCCTTTCTCTCAGATCATTTTAATGATCAAGCAACTATAAGGGACGACTTTGGTCATGTAAGGGAATATGGTGAACTCTCACTGAAAGTTTTCATTTCTATTATTTAACAAAAAGTCAGTAGCCTTTCAATTGTAGATTCACAAGCCCGTCCTCCATTTAGGAAGCACATTCATACACTCCCACTCGAGAATTAATCTTTTCTCCATGCTCAACGCCGAAAAGTCATATTTATTGGCTTGATCAGACATATCTCCTAGTAATGTAAATTACTTACGCCTCATCTTTACTGGACAATGGACTCGAAATTCAGTCTTACTAGGCCACGATTGTCGGTAATATACCTTATAAGGGCCATCGGGGGCGTTGGTCAATTTCCGCCATTTATTATGGGACGGAGGGAGTATGATATGAATCTCCTTGCAAAAATTATGGATTGCAAAATTTAAAATCTTTGACCGAATGAAGGGATCTGCAAACCCGCACTTGATCGCACAAATTGATCAATAACTAGCCCTCGAGATTACTCTCAACTCAAATTGATCACCAACTATCCCCAGTGATTAGCTTTCAATTTGGGAATTTGTTCGTTAACTAGCCTGCAGGATTTACTCACGAACAAAGGGTTTGTTCACTAACTAGCCCGCAAGATTAGTTCACAGAGGGTATTGATACTTAATTAACCCGCAAGATTAAGCAACAATGAAAAACAAAGAGTATAAACTCGAAAGTCTGAAATTTTGATTGATAATAATGTTGTGTGGGATATCTTGGCCAAACCCCTTTATTTATAAGGTAAAATCCAGCCAGTACAAATAGCAAATAAAAATAATTATGGCAGTTTTAGGAAGATAAAACCAATTCTAACTAAAATTCCTAAACTAAAATGAGTATATATGGACGAAATTTATTCAAGCTAATCTTGAATAAATATTGTGTTATCTAATCTTACCAAATCTAATTCTAGTTAAATAAAAACTCCTAAATAACAATATTTCAAAAATAATTCTAAATATGAGTTCACTACCTTATTAAAAAATTCAAAGGAAGAAAGAGTATAGTGTTAATCTCTTAAAAATACTATACTAAGAAAAATATAATAAATGACATTTTTGAAATCTTGTCAGATTAGTACATAAACCTTAAGAGCACCTCCAATGCAAAAGATCATTATCTACAAATATAGGAGCCATGTTTATGGCGGATTATTATAGGGCTTCTATGCGATATGGATTAAAAGGCGTTGATGACATTAATAGGTATTGATGAAACTTTGGTCTTTAATTCCGGAATCGTATGCCAAACTTTAATATGTCGTGTCACAATTTTTCATCATTATTTTGTACAAAAAAAATTATATTTAGTTTTATTTAACTCTCTAACACAAAAATTAATTTTATTTTATTTGAACTTTATAACTATTTTTAACTTAAATTTTCATGATAATCTGAATTATTTTTAAATTTATATAAATTTAAAAAATTCACTAATTATTTAAGTTTTATAATTGTAGATAGTTTAAAATAAGAAAAAATTTATATCATTAATTGGTATAATGTAAAATATAATATAAGTGAATTAATATAAATTTAAAAAATTCACTAATTATTTAAGTTTTATAATTGCAGGATAGTTTAAAATAAGAAATAATATATATCATTAATTGGTATAATGTAAAATATGATATAAGTGAATTAATATAAATTTAAATAATTCACTAATTATTTAAGTTTTATAATTGTAGGATAGTTTAAAATAAGAAATAATTTATATCTTTAATTGGTATAATGTAAAATATAATATAAGTGAATTAATATTTAGAATTATTAAATGTATAAATTAATTTTCATTTTGAATATTTATCTAACAAAAATAAAATTACGTAAATTTGTACAGTTAAATTTACACAAATACATTAAAATTAATTTATTTTTGACAAATATGCTGAGTAGGCAAATTGACGGTCTCAGTTGATCCTCTCTAGATGGTCTATTTGAAGGGTCGACAATTCAAATTTTAGTAACGTCAGACTGAAAATTGCACTAGACCCTTGTAATAAAGATGAGATTTTACCTTGAGTGTCTATTATGGTGTGTGGCTAGTGACTTTTATAAATTTGATTGTTACATTGGATATAATCTAAAAGAGGGTTTGGACTATTCTATATTTACACAATCAATAATTTTTAAAATAAATCTGATTAATGTTAAGAAATTGAACCAAGAAGAAAGAGCATAATTGGGGTGGATAATATATATGTTTTCCATACTTAAAACAATAAAGGTAAATAAATTATAGAAATAGTCATAAGTATCCGAGTGCTAACTTCATAAAAATGGAAGACCGTGAGGGAATAGAAGGTATTTTACTTTTACATACGGGAGGGGAGAGTATTAACTTATTAAACCTTCCCTCCATTCTACAATTTATTCGTATATAACAGCAAATAAGAGTTTGCACTTGTCGGATCCCCCCTCCACTTTCCCCTTTCTCTCTCACACAGACACACAGATCATCCCCCCTCTCTCTCTCTCTCTTCCACCACCACCAATTCATCGACCCCTCTATATGTTGAGCCTTCAATTCTCCCTCCTTTTATTTTAACCAGCATTTCAGTCACCATATAACATTAGTATTTACATCAAACAAGCAGCATCATACACCACTAATTCTGACTGTGACGAAGTTGCATGGGATACATGATCATCGTCCTGGTTTAAGGTTCGGTGGAACGACGTCGTGTTAACTAAATGCCGGCATGGCTTACCAGCATTACCGATCACCGTTCGGCGACACGACGCACACGAAGGTGTTCGTGGGAGGGCTCGCTTGGGAGACGCCCACGGATGTGATGAGGAGGTATTTCGAGCAGTTCGGAGGCATTCTAGAGGCGGTTATCATCACCGATAAGACCACCGGAAAGTCCAAAGGATATGGCTTCGTAAGTACCATTATCTCAATTCTCTTACTCTACCTATTTGTGTACTATCAATCGTCATAGTCTCCTGATACCTGATCGGCTGTACACAGGTTACTTTTCGCGATCCCGAATCGGCGCGGAGGGCTTGTGTGGAGGCGAATCCTATGATCGATGGAAGAAGAGCGAATTGTAACATTGCTTCTCTAGGGCGGCCTAGACCTTCTCCCCAGAGAGGTTCGTTTAGTACTAAAAGTGATCACGTGGCAGATTGTGATTTGATTATCTGATGACTGAACTTTCGGTCGACGGAACTGTTTATTTATAGTTGCATTTTTATTTTGGAAAAAAATAGGAAGGACGCAAGGTGGAGGAAGTAGTAGTCCGTATCATGGAGGAGCTTCATCATCGTATAGTGGAGTTCAGACACCACCACCACTACCTCCCCCACCTGCTTATGTTTATCCACCATATGGGTAAGTATTTAGTAATTTTAATTAATAATTACAATTACAATTACAATTTTTATTTTAATAAAATCACGGATGGTTCAATCACTGCCATTGTTGCCAGTCCATAATACCCATAGGAAATGGTCCATGTGAAAGTACTGCAGAAGGAAAAAGATGTAAATGGCAGGTATTGCCAGTGGGATAAAATTACATGGAAAATATAATATGATTGTCGTATTATTCCGATAATATTAGTTTCCATATTAAGAAAATATATACCAGTATTTATGGAAATCTTTTTAATCAATGCAGTTGGATTGGCAGATCAACCATAAATAAGAAATTAGAGTTTTTTTGGTATGAAAATTGGGTGAATTTAGGGGGGTTTGGTGGAATTTAAGCTTATGGTACGATCTTGGCAAGGTGATTAGTACATTACACTACAACACAAACATGCTATTGGGATGCTAAAATGTGTCCCAATAGATCTCTATTGGGACGCTTCCATTGATATGACGTTTTTAAAAGCGTCCCTTAAACGACCCGTTATCGCTAGTCCTTATAGATTTTGGATCGCTATATTAAGCGACCTATAGTAAGATATAGAGTTGCTTCTATGTGTCCTATTATATTAAGATGCTTATAAATGTCCTAGTATATATATTGGGACGTTTAATTTTTAAGTATCCTAAAATATATTTATTAGGACGCTTATAAATGTCCCAATTTTTTTGTATATTGGGTTGCTTTGTAATGTCCTAATTACATATATATAATGACGCTTTCAACATATGTCACACAATTTTGGAATGTTTAATTCATAAGCGTCCTAATATACATTTATTGAGACACTTTTTATGTAAGTGTTCCTATATAAGCGTCTTTATAACCTTTTGTGTTGTAGTGTTAATTACATGCTGTACTTTTAATAAGAATTTAT
>JAULKJ010000002.1:10020321-10038870 GCA_032355405.1 Rubia balearica
CATGATGAAGAATTGAAGAAGAAATCAACATCGATAGTTCTTGGATTAATTGTTCAAGAGTGCCGGGGAAGTGAAGACATCGTGAAGAATACTATACTTTTTCCCATCAGGTTTTTAATGAGGTAGTGTGATCGTTGTAAAACATTGCAAATTATATCATTTTGAATTTTTGGAATTAAATTTGGCCATGTGAACTTTGAAGGGTTTTGAAAATCAATCCGTTAGGGTTTAAAATATTCAGTTTTGATTTGACTAGAATTTGATTTGGTAATTTTATATAAGGTAGATTCATTCAAGAATTTATCCAATATTTGGATTGATTTAGTTGGATGAATATGGTCATTATTTATATTTAAATTAGGTATTTTAGTTAGATATGGTTTTAACTTTTAAACTGCCATAAGTCTTTTCAGTTTCTAATGGGAATTATGAAATCTCGCTCTGTTTCTGCTTGTAGAGGCCGAACCTTAACCCTACAAATAGGGAAGGCTATTCACGGTTTTATTCACCTTTTTTTAAATCAAATATTTAGAATTTTTGAGTTATACTCTTTGCTTGCAAGTGTTTTCATTGTTGCTTAATCCTACAAGTTAATCAAGTATCAATACCCTTAATTTGTGAACAAATCATGTGGGCTAGTTAGTGAAAAAAATTCGAGTTGAGAGTAATCCTGAGAGCTAATTGGCTCAAAATTTTATTTCCTGCTGGAAATTTAAGTTCAACTGACGTCGGTTTAGTGTCTTTCACTGGTTCTATATATGCGAACTTTATGCAACGTCGTTTCTATGGGCCAAAGTATAATTTTTTAAAAGTATCGTAACAAACTCACCATTAAGATTGCGGGCCCTTCCGATGACCTGGTTATGCCAAACAGGAACAAAATTATCCTGTACATGTGAATGAAAAATTGTTCTCTCCAATTTTTAGATTTAGACTTATCCAAATTCCTTGCAGGGACTTGAGTGCAAAAATGAAACAAAAATCACCGGTAGTCCCACCCTTATCTAATTCACCAAGTCACGAGCTCAATGTTCCAATTTGTTCATGCGTTGGTCAATGGAACGGGGCCACAATTTTCTTAGACATTGTATGACAAAACTTTTCAAAAACTACGCTACGACCCCAACTTCTTTGAATTCTCGCTACACATATTAATTCTACACCTAAATGAATATTATACGTACTGTCTAACGGAGGCGCCAACCGGGCTAATTGTCCATCATTTTCCTCAGCATTGTGTCAAACCATTACTATCAGCATTATGAGAACGATAATTTCCACCAAATAAAATCAAATAATATTTCATTTTCCATGTTCTTTATGAAATAAAAACGTAACAAAATTGTGTCCAATATTTTTTTTGAAAGCGCTAGTACATGGTCTGTAGTATATTGTAGGTGATTGCTCATAAGTATATGTGCAAGGGTCATTTGGGAAGATCTGCTAGAAGTCTATGTGGGTATAAAACCAGTATCTGTAATGTCGGCGTCGTGTATAAGCTGTTGGTAACCAAGTTGATTTTTGGGAAGCTCGTAATCGTCATTTAGAGGCTACAAGAAATGACTTCGGCTATGGCTTGTAGGGTCTTTATCCGGTGGTGGTAGTGATTGACATCTAGGTGGGTCTGATTCGGATGCTGCATCATCAGAAATAGTTGGAGATAGAGTTGTCCCCAACAATCTCACAGTCTTCTCGCTCACCAAGTAAGACTTTCCCCACAGCTTGTTCTTAAAACCCTCGTACCTTACCGTTCCTAATATCCTTACCTTCTCCTTAGGAAGTTGTACAGATGATATAATTAATGTCATGTAGAACTAATCGAAGCTTATATTGTTCAAAAATCACAGTTCACATTACCTCGGCTGTCCTGGAGAAGTTTACTATTGGGATATCTTCAATTCGACTACCGTCCGCCAAGGTATATACCCTTACTCCATGTAGGATGGTGGACAATTGCTGCAAATGAGAACAATAGGAATCGAAAATAGCTAAGAATTAATCTTGTAATGGTAATAAGCGAAGTGAACCTGAGATGTGTAGTGGCAGGGTATAATTGGAACTATCTGATCACTCACTTGGCTCTCCATCTCCAAATCAGCTAGTCCCTTATATTGGCCTTCATATATGGATATCAACCAATTGGTTCCCATGTTGGACCTTAACCTCATGAACCTTTGGCACCTCAACAGCCAACACATCCATAACCTCAACTGCGGGTATATCACTCTCCCGCTTTGTAAAAACAGGTATATCAACAAGCACATCAAAAATACCTATATTAATGCCCCCCAGATTGATCGTTACCTACATGCTTATCTGCACCCTCATGTAGGTCATCCTCCTTCTCACCACTCCCATCACCTAAGACCAGCTGACGAGCCTCAGTGGAAAATTCTGGACAATCACCATTTATCGGAACATGGCTGAGGTTCAACCGCATCTAGTATATAGACTATGAGGCTCTCAAAGTCCTCGTCCTTGTCATCAAACTGTGAAACCTATGGGTTAGAAGTATTCATTAGGTTAGGTTTAGCTAAGGTTTTTTCTGCATTCAAATGAATTAGATTACTTCTCAGTTGCAGGCCTGAAATAACAATCACCTCTTTATCTGCCTCTTCCTTTGTAGCAAAAGCAGTATGCCCTTCTTGCCAAAGAAACTCACGACTCCTAAACACAACACCATAAGGAACCAAATCAGACTTTTTATGGAGGGACAGCAGGCAACAAGATTAAACATAAGGGATGAACAAAAATTGGAAAAACATGGGGAAATTTTGGAACTTTCAATATTCATAAGTGGGGTGTAACTTTTACTAAAAAAATTTATAAGGGCATTGTTACATCCTGCTTAGAAATACTGAAAGTTCCATTACCCTTTATCCAAGCTTTTCGAAAAACATAAGCAGAGCAAATGTAGACAAATATATCAGAAGCTTTTACAAAATTAAAAACAGAATGACACCACTCTATCTTAATATAAACTAAATAAGAGGAATTATTTTAAAAAGGCACCTGATAAATGGAGTAGGATTGCTGAATTCCCATCTAGCAACATTGCACCACTGGTTCAGCCTCAAAGGTAGATCCCGATGTCCTCTTATCCACTTAGAGAAGGAAGGATACATGACAGTTTCACTAGTTGGGCGAATGGCAATTGGAACTTCCAAATCACTTGATCCTGATTTCGTAACCCAGGCAACCTGTATACATACCAAAGTGATTTATTTCCTAAAGAAAATAGAGGTTTCAAGAGTCAAGAAGAATGTTACAAACACATTTGTTGAACAAGCCACAACACCTCAGACCAAAAAGAATTCAAACCTCAGATGCAAACCCCTCTATATGATCCTTCTCTTTCTCCAGAACAGTTTGGGAAACGAACAAAGGAAGTAGCAATTTTGAATCTTCATTTTCTTTATTTCAGCATCAAAGAAGTCCTGAATATTGAAGCATAAATTGATATTAACAAGCATACAACTAAAAGCAGTATCTCAAGTAGTAATAACCAAGATATCCTTACAAAAGTTATAACAGACACGAGTATACTATAAATGAAGCCATACTTAGGGTCAAAGCTTCAAACAGGATACTATACTTACGTGCATTTTCTCCCATATTGACATAGCCCAGGGGCGCAGTATGTAGCAACCGGATATGTCATAGTACTCTATCATTCCACCATTGACAACCACCTAGATAAATCAAAAGAGTGTGGTGATTATCATCTAAAAAATCCAATCACAAAAATGTGATTAATTTTGTGTATTGATGTCAAAATACGGTGGATGTGCAATTAAAACTACGAGTGCCCTAATAATAGACCATTCTTTTGCAAATACAGAGTAAATTGCTTTTCTAAACAAGTTAACTAATTCCCTTACAAAATTCTTCCTTGCAGCTTTGCTTTAATGAAACATCTACATATTTAATAAAATTTTAAGAGTTTATCTTATAGTACTCCCAATATATATACTCATCACAGTTGACCAATGATTACCTCTGAGTACCACTCTCCGAAATTCTCATCTTTCTTGTTAGTGAGTCCCAGTCCAGTCTCCTTTTTCACTTCTTTCTTTTTTCCCTCTGGAACATTCAAATACGCGCTTAGTAAAAGTACCGGAAACATCAAGACTTTTGAGACAATTAACTGACAATGAACCACACAACTAATGTACTTACTGGCAGAGTGCAATTCAGTTTTGGAAGCCTTTGCTGCATTCCCTTCCTTACCAGACATAAATGATGAATTTCTGACAAATGAGTAAACATAAACATACACACAAAATCATAAACATAAACATAAAAGTAGTCCATAAAAACTAATAAGAGACCGCAGCAATCACATTGAAGCAGGTCACTACTGCCTCACATTGAAATAGGAAATCCTTTACACGAGCTCAACAAATTCAAGTAGGAAACTATCATACAATAAATGTAAAAGAAAAAAAAAATGCAAACAAACACAAGAGATGTTAAAATACAAAGTGAAAAAGAATAGGTTGAACTGAAGCTTGGTGAAAGCTGATAAACAAATCAGCCACTTGAATGCACAGAAGTAAGAAAACAGGAACTACGAATGGAGATAATCAAATACTTAACCCACTGATAAAATATGTGACTCTGTTTAAGGAAACAAAAGAAGGGTGGCATCAAGTGATTGAAGCATTTAGTCGAGCACTTGATGTTCACTCAACATGACTAACTAAACATACCCAAAAAATGTACCTTCTACTACATTATGAACAATACTATACCTAACATTCTGAACATTTAATATTTCTCAATCTCTACCATGAGCATGTGCAACTATCTACAGGGTACAAAATGCTTCCACTACATTATGGACAGGGAAATACCATCTCATCTCTATGTAAAGGTAAGAGGCCTATTAGCATCCATGTCTTCATACAAACAAAAAGAACTCGCATCATTAACTCAAAATGATTCAAAAAAACAGGTGCTGCAGATGCTCAATATAGTAAAGAGAGTTTTCACAATATTAGCGCTACATATCTGCATAAACCCACGGTATCTAAACACCTGACATTGATCAGTGACATGACATCAAACCATCTTACTGATGTTCTACTCCGTCCACTACCTTTAAGGGAGCTATAAATTTTCCATCATGATCTAACTTCACAAACCTCAGTATGTTCCTAGATTAAGCATGATTAGTACTACAAGCCAAATTCAAAGGGCTCTAAAGCAGGTAATTAATCTACCCCAATGGGCAAAATACTCAGATTAGTTGAGGTACCATTCAACCCAGAATTATAGTACATTGTGGTATCATTCCACTCCAGCAATACATTCCCATTATCAATCAATCTTATTGTATAGAAACCATTACACATATCGATACAAAATTACCTGATACGGGTGGACGGATTGTTGTCAGAGATGATGGCAGAAAATATAAACAGCACCAAAGGGGGCGGTAAAGAAGGTGAAAGTGAAGGTGATTAGTAGTTAGGGGTAGTTCGCTTCAGAAGGGAAATGAATCAATGATAATTAAGTCAACGTATATATACTACAACTAATGGAGAAGGGGAAGGGAAAGGGCCAAAGGGGTTATTTTGGGTTTGTTCAAGTTAAACTGTTTTTTTATGGCAAAATTTTGGGAAAAATCATCTTTTTATAGGCTTATAGAAAGACGGGATTTAATCGAATAATAAAAGGCAAAAAGTCTTAATTGCAATATTAAGAATTTATTATGCAACGTGTATTAGTTATAAACTTTATAACCCGATTCATGCAACCCAAAATTTTTATCTTCATTTCTTCTAATTTGCACTTTAAACTTTGGTCTTTCCATAACTTATGAAAAACCGTCTTTTAAAAGACGAACTCTTTTAGTATTTGGTAAAAATGTTCAAAAATTTTTATTTAAAATGATGAATTTATTTGTGGGAGGAAAGTAAAAAAAATTCTCCTATTTTCAAAATAACTTAATTTTGCTTATAAGCACAATTTTACCGAACTCACACTTTATTATTACGCTATTTAAGAATCATTTTCGACCGTTAATATTTTCATCTACGTATAATAATGGTGAACAAAAAGTTGATATTTAGCAACTAATTGTTTCGAAGAATTCAACAATATCACATAGGGTAGTATTGTTGCTCATAAATTTATTCAAATATGCTGTCAAACATTAATAGAGAATAGTATCAAAAAATTAAGTGGGTAATTTGGATCGGGACAGAGGGAGTAATAGAATCAAGTTCCTTTCATTCTGCATATACTTCTTTATATTAATTGATAGAGAATGACGATAATAGTTGTTATCATCGTGATTAATAATAATGATGGTGTTTGATGTCATTGGTGATCAGTGGTGTTGGTGGACGATATCGGTGGTGGGTGACATCGTCGATCATCGGGATTGGCAGTCAGGATAGTGGAGGTTGACATCGTCAACGGACAATGATGGCGGTGGTTTGCACCGGCGGTCATGATGGTGATGGTTATCGTCGGCGGTCTATGGTGGCGGTGGTCAGCATTGGCTATTTTATGGTGGCAGTGGTTAGCATTGGCGGTCGGATAGTGTGATGCTCATTATCGATGATCAGTGGTGGTGGTTGGGATTGGCAAATAGTGTTCGACATCAGTGTTCAGTGGTGGTGGTTGGTATCATCGTTTTATGGTGGTGGTGGTGGTGGTGATGGTTGACTCTCAACAATGGTGGTCGGAGATGATTGGCATTTTGCATTCGGTGGTGTCAGGATGTTGAGGTGCTAGCGTTCGTCTAAGGAGGCGGTGTAATAGAATGTTAAATGAAGTAGAATAAGGTTAAGAAAGGAATACCCTTTTCTGATTGGTTTTGTATATATCATTTTCCATATCTGATTTTATCTTATATATCCTTTGTACTCACTATATATATGAATACACAACCACAATTATTTGTGGGCTTTACATTCTATCATGGTATCAGAACGGTCTCTCTAAGTTTCTCTGGCTTTCTTCAACTATCCCCATATCCTCTTAGCAAACTTTACTATTCTTCTCGGGTTGGCCGCCGCCCACCACCTACCGCCGCCGGCCGCCACCCAACAAACTTCATATTTTTCTCCGGCGGGTCTCCATTGCTGCCGTCCGACTATAGGGGTATGTGAAATGAGAATAATGAGTTTTGAGGGAAATGATACATGAAAAGTGGGAAAAGATAAGTAGAAAATTATCCAATCAAACAATAAGAAAGCGAAACAAAGGTGCGGATTGTCTTCCCTTTCCTAAAATCCTCAAACCAAATGGCCCCTTACTAAATTATGAGACATGATTACACATTTAGTCGACGAACAATTTTATGCGGTAAAAGAGTAAACTTTCGTAACTTGTGCATGCTCTTAGTTACAACATTAGACTGGGGAAAACGAATTTCGAATTATATCAATTGTTCCACTTTAATCCCTTAATCATTTTTATCACGTTTACTCATTGAAGTTTCAAAATAAAAGAGTTGAGACTATTCGGTCATGTCAATCCGTCAAAACTTGTCTCCATCCCCTCACATGTCACCAGTGTGATAACGTTAAAGGTGATTTTAACTTTTCAACCTTTTTACTTTTATAAATTGTTGTCATTAAACTATTTCGATTGTTCCATTTTGGCTGTTGAATTTTTCAATCATTTTTGGCCGCTAAAATACTTAATGAGGTAAGCCGACTCTCTTCCATTACTTATGTTTTTTAAATTAATTAAGTTTCGTTCAATTGAAATTTTGGTGACATTTATAAGGATATTTTAGTATTTTTTACAAATTAAATAAGTTTGTTAAAGGGTTATTCATATTCCATTTGGAATAAAAACTCCCTCCATCCTAGCTCAAACTACACACTTACTATTTGGCACAATTCTCTATCAAAATTTGATTGCACATTTGAGTAGATATATAAGTAATAATATTATCGTATGTGATATTGTTGGATTCGTTATAACTTTTGTTTGTCGTTATTATACGTAGTTAAACCTATTAACAGTTAGAGAAGTTTCTTGATGAGCGTGAAAAAAATTCTATGCAATTTGAACTAGAATGGAGGGAGTAAATGTATTCAACTATAATCAGAATAAAATACAATCTCCATCCATCCCATGCTTCTTTGGTAATTAGCTGTTTTGTTTGACTAATTTTACCAACAGTTTACATCAACACAAAGTCTTGTTTCATGCAGACTAAACTTTAGGTAGGGTCTATCATGAAATTAGTGTAAATCTTAATTTTGGGATGGAGTTTTTCTTTGAATATACTAATAAATCTAGGGACCTAATATGCAATTATCAAAATATACATATATAATAAAAGGTTTAAGAGTTTTCCATTTCCCGTTCATCTTCCTCACCGAGCGCAACCACCTCTGTTCTCGAAAACTGCCACGTAACCACCTCTGTTCTCGGAAACCGCCGCTCAACCATCCATACTTCTATCGGAATCCGTGGGTCCACCGCATTTACATCTTCGCTCATTGATTCTCACACAGACACGCACTAAGATTCTATTTTAGATAAGAAATTGTTGATTTCCACAGCGAATTCATCTCTGACGAGCTCGTCGATCGCTCTGCAATTTGTACCCTAGATAACCGGAGTGCCTTTCAAATAACGGAGATTCTCCGGCGTTGTCTCCGACTTACTATGTATCTCCGGGACGTGTCTCTTTTGTCGATGCTTGAACTCTGCTCCGCCTGAAAAGCTCGACTCCACAGGTAAACATCTTCTTCTCTGTGTAGACCTATATGTTCAAGTACGACTCTGTTCATGGACAATGGAAGCACTTCGACCTTAAGGTCAAGGATGACAACACTCTGCTCTTCAAAGAGACGTCCATCAAGGTCTTCGGATGCAGATGCAGATTGGTTTTAATTAGCTATTGTGCTTTTTCTAGTACTTAAATTGGATATTGACGTTGAACTTATGTTTGGTGGATGATTAGGAACCCTGAGGAGATCCCATGGGGTGAGGTTGGAGCTGACTTCATTGTCGAGTCAACCAGAGTCTTCATCGACAAAGACAAGGTTGCTGCTCACTTGAAGGTTTGAATTCATACTGCTTGATCTGTTTATATGTGCATATTCGAGTTCTGAGTATGTTATGGATTTTAGATAGGTTTATTTGCTTGGATTGTGTTGAGATCATGCAATTTTAGATTATCTAGTATTTGTTGGAACTGTGAATGTCTTTTACTGTTGGAGATTTTAGGTTTGAATTTTTAGTTGCTTGATCTGTTTTGTGTATATCACAGCTTAAGTAAATGTTATGACTGAGATTGATTATGCAACTGTAGAAAATATTGTGGACTGAGATAGGTGTTAATTGTTGGATTTAGCTAGTTTTGTTTGAATACTTGCTGAGATTAGGGTGATTAAATTCTGATGTGGTGATGCTAGTGTTATGAGGTATTGAGTTTTCATCAAATGTAAGTTTGGTAACAGGGAGGTGCTATGAAGGTCCTTATCTCTGCTCCCAGCAATGATGCTCTCATGTTTGTTGTTGGTGTGAATGAGCACGAGTACAAGTCTGAGTTGAAGATCGTCTCCAAAACCAGTTGCACCACCAACTATCTTGCTCCCTTGGACAAGGTTATCAACAATAGGTTTTATGTTTCTCTACCGAGTCTATTGGCACTAAAGGTTCTTTGGTTAAGTGGTTAGGACTTTGAATGTTGTTGCTTGAGGTCTGGAGTTCAAAACTTCTTACTAGAGGTTTTATTTTGAAGAATTTGTGTTCTTGAGATACATGTTGAGGTTTAATATTTATTTGACTGAGTTTACTATCAGCAAAGGTTGTTTGGTCCAGTGGTAATCACTCTTGCCCTTGAGGTTGAGGCCTTGAGTTCGAATCTCTGTGTTACCTTTATTTTGAAGATTTTATGTTCTTGATGTATATGCTGAGATTTAATATTATTTGATTGAGTGTATGTTCAATAAGAGTATTTGTTGTAGTGGTTATTTCTCTATGCTTTGAGGTTAGTGACCTGGGTTCAAATCTCACCAGGTTTTTTTTTGAATTTTTTTTATTCTTGAGGTACTGTAACTTTTTACTGATGTTTGTAGTTTTTTCTCTTATGTTGATGTTTTTCAATATTCGTGTGAAGTTTAATTGATATGAGTTAATGTTTTGTCCTTTTTTGGTTGATATGGATTGATATTTACAGGGGGATTTTTTCTCATATTGATGTTTTTCATTTTTCGGCCGAGGTTTTGGTAATAGGAGTTGATGTTTGTAGTGTTATTTTTCTAATGCTGATGTTTTCATTTTTCGAATGAGGTTCAGGTATTAGAAGTTGATGTTTGTAGTTTTTTGGTGATATTAGGTTGATATTTGTAGTTTTAAAAAAATGTTGACGTTTGATGACTTTTTTAGTGAATAATTTATACTCTTGAGGTACCATTGTTTTTGTTGTTGATGTTTTTCATTTTATGGATAAGTTTTAGATGATATGAGTCGACTTTTTGTAGTTTTTTTTGGTTATATGCATTGATATTTTTTGCTTATTTTTTTAATGTTGATGTTTTTCATTTTCTCGGTGAGTTTTATGCTATACGAGTTGATGTTTGTAGTTTTTGGGTGACATAGGTTGATTTTTTGTAGTGTGATTTTTTCCTATATGGACGTTTTTCATTTTTTGGGTGAAGTTTAAGTGATAGGAACATGTGTTTTTAGTTTTTTTATATTAGTTGATTTTTGTAGTTTCTATTAAAAATTGATAATTGAAGATTTGTTGATATTTTTATGATTTTTAGTTGATGTTTTGTTAGTTGTAGTCGACTTTTTTTAAAAAAATTGTCGATTTTTATTTGATTTTTAATATATTTTTGCTATTTTGTTTTTTACATATATTTTTTTGCTCCAATTTTTTAGTTGATGTTTTTTTCGTTGATTTTATGATATTTTTTGCCGATACTTATAATTTTTAGTTCGATGTTTATATTAATTTTTTACATTTTTAGAATATTTTTTATTTTTTTGCAGATTGAAAATGGCGGGAAAATGATGGAAAAAAATTGGACAAAAAATCTCTTGAAAAATATTAGTGATAGGTACCTGTAAAGTTATTAGAAATAAGTCCCTGTAAAATTATTAGAGACAGGTCCCTAGAGCTAGAATATAGCTAGATTTGTATAAAGACCCCTGTGTAAAGTTTAGACTGTCTCACCGGAGACCATCTCTTATATAAATTGTTTCATCATTAGATGTTTATAAAATAGTTTGATATAGTTGATTCTAAACTCATTTACTTATTTTCTTAATATTATTTCGTCTAATATATGTACTAGCATTTGGTTTTAATTATTTACTAAAAATAAGTTTTAGTAATAATTTTTAATATGTTGAATAATTTATTTCAATAGCAAAAAAATTATAATACATTTTTATTATAATGACCGTGGTGCTACGTGATTAGAGAGGTCAATTAAAATATTTCAAACTCGGTTCGATTTGATTGAACCTGTAAAATCATGATTCACCTTAAGTTTGAGTGAAATTAAATTAGTTCGACTTCGAAATCAAGCTGTTACTAAATATATTATATTATTTACATTATATTTAATAAAAATGAAATATACATAATATGTTGACTCTATAAACTCGACGAGATTAACGAACAATATTATAGTTGGGTTCGAGCTTGAGCTCGGATATTGTACGAGATCGAATGTTATACATGCTCGATCTCAAGTTCAAATGTTGTACGGTTTCAAATGCTATACGAGCTCGGTCAAAGATCGAATACTGTACGACGTCGAATGTTGTACGAGGTCGAATGTTGTACGAGCTCGGTCAAAGATTGAAAACTGTACAAGCTCGGTCAAAGATCAAATACTGTACGAGCTCGAATGCTGTACGAGCTCGGTCAAAGATCGAATACTGTACGAGCTCGAATGCTGTATGAGCTCGGTCAAAGATCGAATATTGTACGAGCTCGAATGTTGTACTAGCTCGGTCAAAGATCAAATACTGTACGAGCTCGGTCAAAGATCGAATAATGTACGAGCTCGGTCAAAGATCGAATATTGTGCGAGCTCGGCCAAAGATCGAATATTGTACGAGCTCGAATGATGTACGAGCTCGGTCAAAGATCGAATACTGTACGAGCTCGAATGTTGTACGACCTCGAATGTTGTACGACCTCGAATATTGTATGAGCTCGAATGTTGTACGAGTTCGGTCAAAAATCGAATACTGTATGAGCTCGAATGATGTACGAGCTCAAATGTTGTACGAGCTCGAATGTTGTTCGAGCTCGAATGTTGTACGAGCTCGAATGTTGTACGAGTTCGAATGTTGTACAAGCTCAAATGTTTTACGAGCTCGAATGTTGTACGAGCTCGATCAAAGATGAAATCCTATACGAGCTCGAATACAAGTTTGCATGAGTTTGAGTCGAGTTGGAACTCGAGATATTTTAAACGAAATGAATTCAAAATAGTGGTTGTTTGAGTTCAACTCGGCTCATTTATGGTCTTAAGTTTTGTAGAAATAAAATGAAAGATACAAATTGTACCATGTCCGACGGAAGATTAGAATATAATTTAAACATGTGAATGAGTGACGATCTGTCTAATAACACCTAACTATTAGACTAATAATTTATACATGCATTAAATATTTATAATTTGTGAATTATAATAATTTTTTATGTTAAATATTACGTATTTATTTAATTGGGTAATTTTGATTATTTTTTGGGTATTTGTTGGGTTCCCATTGAGTTTACATAATTTGGGACTCATTGAGATCAAAATTTCCCATTAATATAATCATTTTCCATCCCGCCCAATCTCAAAAGCTAATGGGTATTTAATACCCGATCCCATTAACTACCTATTTATTAATTTTCCATCTCATTTCTTCCCGATCCCACCCAATTGACACCTCTACCTGTAAATATAGTTGACTACAAATAAATATATGTAGCTACACACAGTAACGGCACACAAAAAATTGATATTTAGAAACTGCATGATAAAATTATTGTTCATATACATATTGATCAAATATGTGATCAAAATTTGACATTTTTTACTGAAAAAATTCTATGCAGATTTGGCAGGGATGGAGGGAATACTAAGATTTATGATGAGTAAAAGGAATAAATGAAATTGTGGGAATCTTTAAAAAAAGTGTGTCGAACTCATAAAATAACCAAAAAAATAGAGTGCGGCAAACCCATAGAATTGATATACTTAATTGCTATCCCCTTTGTTTCACTATATTTGGCATCATAGTTTTAGCTATTTCTTTTTGCTAGTTGAAATGTGTGGAGAAAATTGAATGCAGAGAATAAAAAATTTAATAAGCGGTTGAGACTAGAGAATGATTAACTTTCTGCCATAAAATAAAATACCATCGATTATTATTTTTAAAAGGGTTATTTACACTTTAGACTGAAAGTGTCAATGTAATCTTGTAGTCTGAGAAAGTGTCAATATAACCCTAACTAATTAGTGTATGTGTCAATCTAACGCTAATTTTTTTTTAAATGTGTGCCAATATAGCCTAACTCCCTAATCCCGACGTTGACCCATGAAATTTCTGCAATGAAAATAAATGAAATGACTAAAATACCCTTCACTAAAAGCTAAAAGATTGATACCTAAAATACCCTTCATCATCTTCTTCTTCACTGTTGCTCCCCCACCCCTCCCACTGCCGCTCCGCCAACACCATCCCGCCACCACCTCTCCTGCTGCCACCATATCACCACTTCCACCACCACCCTTCCCGCCACCCCTCGATGGCTCTTCTTCGCAGACTAACCGTGTCCGTCACCATCTCGATGGCTCTCTCCCACGCCTCTCGCTGCCACCCCTTGGTTGCTCTCTTTCACCCACCTCGATGGGCGGAAACCCTAGCCGCTTCATCACCCTGATGGCTCTCCTCTGCCCACCTCGATGGCCGAAAACCCTAACTGCCACCACCTCAATGGCTGGAAATCTTAGGCTCTGACACCCTCTCCCCTCCACCACCTCGATTTCATCTACACATAGTCTATTGTCTTCTTCTCATACTTCATCGCTAACGAGCTGGAGAAGACGAAGACGATGATGTCAAGATAAAGCAAACACACACACCATCGATTTCATCGTCTTCTTCATCACATACACCATCGACGATTTGGTCAGTGAGTAGACAATGAACGGCGGAGAGAAGAAGGCGTAATGAACGGTGAACGGCAGAAAGAAAACGAGGAAAGAAAAGGGGATAAAGAAAATAAAAATGAGGGTTTAATATTGATTTCTCTTTTTTATTCAAGAGCAAAATAGTCTTTTTCTCAAAATAAGGCCACCAGAAAACTGACTAAAAAGTCAGCGGAATCAAAGGTTATATTGGCATTTTATGAGATTGCAGGGTTATATTGGCACTTTCAGCCTAAAGTTAGAGTTATTTTAGCCCTTAACATACTTACAAAATTGATAAATGTGCCAAATTTAAAATTACAGACGAAGTATGAGAAGTTATTTTTTTATTCGCACGCTTCATTTTGATACCAAAAGTAATAAAAAGTAGATTAGTATCCAACATTTAGTTTACTTTACAACCATTACATTTATTTTTTAAAAAAACTAGCGGACTACCGCGCATTGCGCTATATTATTAATTAAAATATTTAAATGTATATTTTGTGTCTTACATTTAAATTGAAAATAAATTTATTTAAAATTTTAAAATTTAGTCATCTAAAAAAATGAGTTATGAAGTGAAATAATTAATTTAGTTAGAAATTCTTAAATATTGAATACAATAAAAACTGATTATTTTCATAATATTTCATTAATTTTTTTAAAATAATTATTTATATGTTGAGATTCATTTAAAAATGTTATCATAATTATGTGTATCTCACTGCGATAAATAAAAGTAAATATCAAATGACCTAATTAGTCTCACTAATTATAAAATGTTCTCATTTAACAGTTAGCCGATCTAAAACAAAACTTTGTCATATATAGTAAATAAAATAACATGTATACATATTTCTATCAAAAATACCCTATTATTGAATAAAAAAATCCAAATATTTTGTTATTTCAGATTATGTGTTTGTTTGGATTTTCTTTAGTGATATATTATATATATATAGATATAGATATAGATATAGTATGAGATATTTATAGGTTTAAATATATCTCTAGAATTTATATATTTAAACAAGTTATGATTGATTATATATAATAAAGAATTAAAATCAGTAACATATTATAATATTAGCATGTTATTTTTAGACAACTTGGGTTTAGATTAGTCAAAAAACTAAAATCAGTAACATATTATAATATTAGTATATTATTTTTAGACAATTTGGATTTAGCTTAGTCAAAATGACTTCAATATCCCCGATTGACAGTACCAAGCAAACAATTTCTATTACATGGTGCTTGGGACAACCATTACATTTAATCTCATCCACAATTTTAACCTTTTAAATATTTTTATATAAAAAACAATAATAAAAAATTTGGAGTATGATAGGCATATATGTCTCTTATTTTTGTTAGTAGAACACAAGTTTAGATGACAATATTTTGTCTTTTGGCTACCTTTGGTAAAAAGTCAAGCTATTGCTTGATCAAATGTCTTGCAAAGACTATCAAATCTTTTAGTAAAGATTGGAGATTCTAATAAATATCTCTCCCATTAATATGGATTTACATTTTAAAAAGAAGAAGATAGGCATATATGTAAATAATATCCTGAAGTCTTGTTTTTATATTGCTTAACTATGGCAGCCCGTTGCTCTGTATTAATTGTTGGTTTAAAATTTGGATTTAATTTTCATGTAATATTTTACCCCTCATATTTTAATGGAAAATAAATAATAAATTGTAAACTCTATTCATCTAAAAATAAATATATGATATATGAAGTGAAATGATCAATTTAATTAGAATTTATTAGGTTAAAAAAATTAAATAACATAAAAGTGGTTTAAATTTTACCTTTGGAATCTTTAGTTGTACTTTATTAATCGAGTATGTTTTCTTCTTCTTTATTTAGTGTAATTTGGTACCAATTAATCTTCTCTCAAAGTAAGTTCAACTTGAACTACATCTTCAGCATTTGCAGCTTTATTTGAAATTTTTAGAAGGGTTTGTTGAAGAAATTAATTATTTATTAAAAAATTGAATCCGCAAAGTGAAGGATTGGAGAAGAATTGCGATTTAGAGAAGGTGGGAAGGCAGAAAATTTACTCTCTTTTCTGAAAAAAAAAATTGTATTTCATTAAAAAAAATGGGTTCAGATACAAATTGTGGAGTCGAGCTCTATGAGTAAAAGTACAAGCAATTAGTTTTTGAATATTTTGCAATTTTGACAATAATTGTTTTATATTTGTGTATAACGGTCCAAAGTCAAATCTATCTTCTTCCACATTATGTATGGCTTTGATCAATAGTTGTGCATCCCCTCTGATTGCACCACGACATATTTGTAGATCAATACATTTAATAAGTGCATATCTCAAAGCCGATACTTCAGCAAGTTGTGTGGTAAGAATCTAATCTATCGTGTATGATTCACCATATTTCCACAGACTGTCTCCCTCCAAGTCCTTGGCAGAAAGTTTACATAAATGAGTACACCTATATTAGAGAGGCCAATTAATTCCAATAACCATTGGAACCCATTAAATACAAACTAATGGGATGCAAAATTTTCATTGTTTTCTAGTTTGGGATTATGATCAAATGAGTTGTAGGAGATATTTTGTGATATTTCCTGCAATATTATGTCTTATCTTCTATGGATATCTTTTAAGGAAATATGAAATAGTTTATGGAATAGTTATATACTAGTATAGTAGAAGGTAATATGGAATAGTATAGATGTTAGTTTCCTTATAGAATTAGTTTCCTTACATGATAGATAATAGATGGCAATTTAATATTTTATTTCTATTATAGTTTAGATTGTAACACTATATATTGTAATGCTCATTATGAATGAGACGTGTCATTGATGTGATATCAATGCACCATTAATAAACACATTCATATTTTATCAATTACTCGAAAATAATGACACATTCTATGATATATCTTCAGCAATACTAGAAACACGACTCTTTATTTATCGAAAGCCACTGCTGCAGAACAAGTACATAGGCACTGCCAAATAGCGTTGCCTTTGTAGAAAAATACCGGTGACTATTTACTTGTTCTGCAGTAGCGAGCTATGCAAAGAATACCTATTTGGGGTTGCTCCTCCTTAGAACCCTCTTTCCTTCATACAAAAAATCCATCGCCAGATATTCCATTTTAACTTCCTGGCTATAGCGTTTCAGCAATCTATGCAACGGCAGATCACACGATACTCTATAGGTTAACATAGTGTTTCCCTGAAACACGTATACGCATTAATTTGTAGCTGTAAGACACAATGAAGAGGGTTTGCAGAAACAACCAGCATCTAATTAAGCAAGCATTAAGAGGTTGATAATTAATTGTCCGATAAACTACCCTAAACACGATCTTGTGCGCCATTTCGCAAGAACCAGTGAAAAAACACGGCGACTTCTGCTGCAGCATAGTTACAAAATACAGGCGCAATGAAGAAGTACAGATGATCAGAAAATGAATTTACTTTCAAGGATAATACTGCGAATAGGGCAAGATTGAGTCGACTCGATTTTCAAATTAATTATGAAAAAAGTAACCATTATTTTTGCAATACATGTAGAGAAAAAAAGGATGGCCTAATCACTCGACTGTAAGTTATCAATACATGGTATAGTATATTGAGAAGAAAATATAAATTTACCATGCAAGAAAGAATAAAAGCATTGAAAGATAAATAGTATTGCAAATTAAAGAAAAAGGTACGTGTGACCGTAAATATCATTTTAAATAAGTACTGATCATATCGTGCAAAAATGACTCTCATTCTGAAATAACATTTTATAACATATCTTTCGTTCAAAAATACCATAGACCAAATAAAATCTGATCCTCCAGTTATCAAGTTTTCCCATATGCTAAAACGTTTTGATCAAAAGAGGTCGGAAAATCAGAAAGATCGATGCATACAAAATCTACGAAGATGGAGTATATCATTCCGAAATATAATCGTAGATATTCCATTTGTTCTTCTCAAATATGGCTTTCTATTCTTGCTCTTCATATTCTTCTCAGATTTGTAGTTCTTGTTCTTCTCAGATTTTTCCGAAGAACTTCTCGTTCTTTTTAGATTCGTCATTCTCGTTCTTCACAGATTTCTCGTTCACGTAGTCTACTCGTTCTTATCCTTCTCAGATTTTTCGAGGAAGGCCTATCATAGGTATTTTTCGTTCTCGCTCTTCTTGTTCTCATATTTTTCCGAGGAAGCTTATTGATCTTGTTCTTCTTAGTTTTGCCCATGCCCATTTTTGTTTGAGAAGGACTTACCTACATCAGCACAACACTAAGTTCTAAAGTCAACACATTACCTTGCAACATTTTATACCTTCAATATAATCCTCCCTCCGTCTCAGAGAAAATGACACACTTTTCAGTCAACTTTCTCAGACCATGTTTGACCATAAATTTCAATTAGTATATAGACTCT
>JAULKJ010000002.1:10075581-10086366 GCA_032355405.1 Rubia balearica
CAAATTCGACTTACATACAACTTGAACATTATAATTATGATATTATTTAATAAAAATATAATTTCATATTATAACTAGGCAAAATTTTGGGAAAGACCGTCTTTCCATAGGCTTATAGAAAGACAAGGTTTAATTTGAATAATAAAAGGTAAATGGTCTTAGTTGCAATATTAAAAATTTATTATGAAACGTGTAGTAGTTATAAAATTTATAACCCGATTCATGCAATCTGAAAAATTTATCTTGATTTCTTTCAATTTGTACTTTAAACCCGTCTTTCAAGAGACGGACTCATACGCACAATAAGAATAATAAGTGAAACTAAAATTTAATTGAGGTCGATAACATATTATAGAATAGATAAATGAGACAGTCTCTTGTGAAACAGTATAAACTTTAGGTGGTGATGTTATGCAAAAACTAACCCAAAATTTTATCTTTTTCAAATTTATTTGCAACTTTTGAAAAAAACCCCATGATCAATCAAATGTTTAATAATTATAAAATAATCTCTGCCTAAATTTTAGACTGCATAAAATAAATCATCTATTATATATATAATATTTTTAAAAATAATATTAACTCAGGAAATGTACACTATCTACCGGTTGAAAGTCATGAATAACCTAACAAAGGAAACAAATCTTATGTATCAATTCATTTTATTTATAAAGGATATGTAATACCATGAACATTCTGCAGTTAGATTTGGTCTAAACTGTAAACACTGTAAAAACACGAATTCTTACATTCAAAATAATTAATTATTACCATGGACAACAATCCGTACGTATAATAGATTGAGAATAGTAAATTGATCTGAACAAACTTAATCGAGGGAATTCTAAATACAATTATCTAATCGATCAAATCAAAATACACTATCAATGCACTATTTAATTTTCACGCTCATTCAATGATATAAAAAAAACATCCATAATACTCTTCTCTCAAAACTCTACTCTCTCTTTTTTCAATCTTCTGTTTTCCATCTTCCCATATACGAGAAGATGGAGAGTAACAATGTATTTTAACTGATGTTCACTGAGTATTTATATTATTGGTGGGTGTGGAATTTATCTTCACACATTAGTTTTGTTTTTCGATCCGATCAATTAGATCACTGCGTTCATGATGATAACTCAATTTATTAGAAAAAGTCCACATCAATGTATTATTCCCGATCTATTCGATAATGTGTTCGTCAATGTATTTTCACCCTACCTAGTTGACATAAATGCCAATATAACCTTTTAACAATTGAAAATGCAAATATAACCCTAAATAGTAAAGGTAAGTGCAAATGTACCCATTCCGGTAACTCTTAACTATAATTACTCGAAAAAACATTTTTTCCCTTATGAAAAATAACAAAAAACTGAAAATACATTTAAATTAATACTATCCCTTCTTCATCTATATACGTCTGCTTCTTAGTTTTTTTTCTCTGCTTCGATTTGGGACTCAAAGGCACTTCTCTCCTTTGCTTCTTCTTCTCGATTCAAAAACATCAAATCGAATTCCGTCATCAGGGGTTGGGGCGCGATGGTATCGGGCCGGGATGGGTTAGGGTTTCGGGCATCGAGTTGCATCGGAGCTGGGCCGTGTCGGGTGGGATTTTGGGGTGGCGACGAGGTTGGTGGGTTAGGGTTTCGTGGTGGTGACATCATTGGGTGGTGTCATGGCTGGTGGGCTAAGGTTTCAAGGTGAGGTGGGTGGCCGCGATGGTGGTGGAGTTCGGGGTGCTGGGTCATCTTTTTCTGCTATTTAGGTTAAAGTTGTTGTAATCGGACGGGGAGCGGGATTGTTGCTATTGTATTTCCATGGTTGGTTACCATTTGTAGAGATTGAAGTAAGAATTTGGAAGAAACTAATTTCATTTATAATTTAAAAAAATTAGTTAACAAAATACTTAACTTGTGGAGTTGGATGGTTTGGTGCTAAACGTGGCCATACATGTTTGTGAGGCACCTCTGTGAGTGGATGACGTAAGGTGCAACGACAATGATTCGGACTGTGAGTGGTGGGTGTTGGAAATTTTGGAGCGACGACAGAGCAGTGGTGTTGGCAGCGGAGTGGCAAAATTGGGGTAGAATAATCTTTCAAAATTTTAAATTTGGGTCAAAGAGCATTTTGGTCATTTCCGGTTAGTCAATAACCGGAAATGGCAAGTTAATGCCGGAATATACTCCAGAGGGTTATATTGACACTTACATTAACTAGTTAGGGTTATTTTTGCAATAAAATTATCTGAGAGTTATATTGGTATTTAGTCAAGTAGGTAGGATTATATTGGTATATATCCCTACTTATTATTTAAAATACTATGTTTCTGTTTGGATGGCGAATTATTAAATATCACTGATTTATCTTGGTAATTTAGTATTTAATTTAACAAATGCAGTATACAAGGAGAAAAATACACCATATTTTATGGACAGACAGACCGGAAACCTCATTTTTATTAATGACTGTTAATTGTATTGATAACTGATAAACCGGTCTACTTAATCATTTGCCAGTTGAACCCCAACCTAGGGATTTTCTCATTTGCCAATTGAACCATTCAGCTCTCTACACATCACACCAGCAAAATCAAGTTCATATTTTTGGTCAAATTTGACCCTGTTAAAAAGGCATGTCATGCAATGCAAAGAACCACAGAAGAAACATTAGCGTCGCAGATAAAAAAATATTGTACCATTTAAGCAAGAAAAACAGCAGACCGTTCAATGGGGAAGAAGGGAAAGATAGCGCCGAACATTCAGCCAGTTTCGGAGAGAAAGAAATGGTAGAGATAGGTGTGACAATATATATTTCTTAAAATCAATTAACTAAGACCTACAATGTTTCGCCAACTAGTTGACAATACAAACTCTTATTAGTCCAACATCATCAAACTAAGGCAATCCATTTCACCGAGGAGCTGCATACATTTGATTTGACTGGAGTCGTACTGTGGATAACCAGGTTGGGGTGAAACACTCTTCAAAAGCCAGTGGTTGCTGCTGGTGTGGTAGCGGCGGCAGTTGGGGTTGGCGAGGCTGCAGGTGCTGGGGTTGGCGCGGCTGCAGGTGCTAGGGTGGTGGCCGGAGCAGCGCCATAAGCACCAGCTTGAGCGTTGGTCTGATCGTACCCCAGCTGGGTATAACCTTGTTGGGCAGTAGTTGGAGCACCATATGTTGCAGAACTAGGATAAGCTGCGGCTTCTTGAAAGAATGATTTTCCATAATGATTATTATTGATGATTAGGAGAATAAAATAGAGTACAAGACCTATGCCGCCGGAAATGAAATATAAGATGGTTAATGGGGGGCGAGTAGAGTGCTTGCTGAGCGGAGTTTATTTATAAATGCAGAACCTCATGAAATTGAGCAAATATCATCTAAAATATAGTGGAGGTGCTGACTGTTTGTTTGGTAATTTAACAGTGAATTATGGCCTTTTTCTCCTAAATTGATTTCTAACTGAACTAAAATCAAATTAAACTGAATTAAAATTGAATATAGTGAAAAATAAGAATAAAAGACCGAAACTAAGCAAAATAATAATAATTCAACACTTTACTGAGCAGGCATGAATTAAAGCGCAAATAAAATGGAGTGATCATGGCTTAAGGATTATTTAAGCTGACTATTTTTTGTTGTATTTAAGTAGAAATGGTTAGTTTAGAGAATATAAAGATGACGCGTTAATATTTTTCAGTTTGACTAGATGTAGTTAATTTGAATCTAAATTTATTTGTTTAATGAGATTCTTATGAAACGTTTTTTTATGGAAGAAGATGGAATAGAAATTATATATTTATATATATTTTTTAAAGTGTATCAATTTAGTGCTATGCCTAGATTTTGCTCGAACATTGCACGTGGAGAAATTATTGGGTGCACTATTGTGCAGCCTCACTTTGCTGAAAGGGTAAGGGAGTATAATCTTTTTGTTTCACGTCATTCTCCCGGAGATAACCTATAAATCATACCTATTAATTTATTAAGTTATAATTGCAAATTTATTTTAGAAACAAATCTCTCGATCCCTAAAATTTATCTCGGAATTGCTTTTCTATTGAATCTTATTTGTGAATTGCTCTTAGCTTTGTCGATTCTCTTAGGAAAGTTGAGGTGAGCGGCGTCCCCATACAGCTTCAAGGCGGTGATGTCATAGACGATGGTGGCCTCCCGCGAAGTGTTGTAAGTTCCTAGCCACAACAAATGTGAGCCACAATGCTCACGAATCTCCGATACCCATTTTCCCCACGTACAGTGTCGCACTCATATGTATGGGAAAATGGATACTTTGATATTTTACTCAATTGTTTCTATTTCATGCTATGCCTAGATTCGCTCAAATATTGCACGTGGAGAAAGTATGGGGTGCACAAATAGGCGAATAGTTAGCGGATACACAAAAAAATCAAATATTTATATAAGGAAATGTTTATATAATGATTTTAATCGAATGAGATTGAATGAAAATTAAATGTCACTATATCTTGCTCATTTATTTTTATATGGTGTTATGCCTAGATTTTGTTTTTTGAAAATCATTGAAAGATGCTGGAAAAACGCTAGTAGCGATTACAATGAGTGGAATTGACATCCAACCTAACTAGTCTCAACCAATAGCTAACATATTGCAAGGATATCTAAATTACATATCAACCAGACTGATTGTATGTACTATTATATATTAGAGATCCAATAAAACGGTAACATTGCCCTCAAGGATATTAACTAGCTTCCCGTGAAAACAATGACCACTTGGTAGAGAGAAGTGTATCACGCATCAAAATCACTACGTCAAATAGGGATCTTCCACAATTGTAACACCGCCTGATCCAACCACAATCTATGTTGTCCAAACTGTAAACACCTTGTAAAACACTAAAACACAAATCTAACTGATCCAAATTATTGATTTTGGTCCACAATCTAATGTTTAAAATTCACTTGTGTTTTTGTTCAATGTATGCCTTGATATTTCAATAGTGTGAATTATATTTTAAAATTTCGATATTGATGTTTATTTTTTCGATATTAGTGTCACATTTTAGTGCATACTTCGATGTTTTAAAATTTGTGTGTACTTTTAATTGATATTTAACTAATTTAATTTAATGTATTATTTATTTATTAGTATATATATTTACTATTATAATTTGATGTGTATTTTAGTATTTTATTTGATGTTTAGATATTTAAATTTTGATGTGTATTTTATTTGACGCTTAACTATTTCAATTTTGATGTGATTTGATGTTTAATTATTTCTATTTGATATTTAACTATTTTAAATTTAGATGTGTATTTTTTAAGTTTTTATTTGATTTTAACTATTTGAATGTATGTTTTTAATATTTTCAGTTCAATTATTTTTATTTGATGTTTAACTATTTAAACTTTGATGTGTATTTTTAGAGTTTTATGTGATGTTTAATTAATTAATTTTATATTAAATTTGATTTTTAAAGCTTAGGCCCAAAGATTATAGCCTATTTCACAACCCGAATTTCAATCTACCCATCTGAAACCCAAATAACGACGAATTAACAGGATCGACCTGGCTCATCCTAGAACCCAACTTCTGAGGCGATTTTCCGACCCAATTCCGATGAAATCCTAATAAAATCCATCACTGCAACATATCATGGCTGCAATCCGTATACAAACCCAATTCACGACGGAACTATCCATCGCCGCAACCCCCTGACGACGTTGAACTGCGAACAACGCCGGATTTTCTCTGCTCATCCTTTTCAAATTACTGCCGGAGACGTCAATTCGTCGGACTAGTTTCGAGTTCCAGAAGTCTCCCTGCCCATCGAATCCGGGCTTATGGAATCTCCCGCGATGTAGTGTTGATAACACGACAATGAGAATGGCTCATGAACAGCATCGAAGCGATGTCGGACGACCGGTGACGAGTGACGACGAATTCTCAACGACGGAGACGAGGGTTTGTGTGATTTTTGATAAATTGCACATTGATCCCTCAGTTTCAACGATTTTTAGAAAAGCAACCCGAGAAAAATAAATTTAAAGTTTTGACTCAAAATTTACAAAATTCCAAATTTATTACTACTCTCCCCATCCCATAATAACTGACACATTTTTTTTATTTTCGTTCGTCCCACATAAAATGATAAATTCTAATTCTTACCCAAAATGGTAAAGATTTGTTGTAAAATTCCTATAATATCATCTTTAACTTGAACAACTTTTTGACTTGGCCCACCATATTTTTAAAATATCCCTAATTTGTATTATGCCCTCAATCTCACTGTGAGACAGTCTCGTAGGAGACGAACTCTTAGAAGTATATTTCTACTCACAAAACAAAAACTATGAAATTAGACAAAAGGGATTAGTTTTCCGTTTTTCACGTGACACGTTAGAAATAAAGAAGATAAAGTTGATGAGAAATCAAATTTAGTAATAAATCATTATATATATCTTCCATATATCAACTACACCTTTCTTTCCTAATTAATTACTTTCAAAACTTTTAAAAAATAATAATTACTTTCAAAATTACACCCAATGAAGTGGTAGAAATAATTAAGATTAAAAAAGATTTACACGACTCCGATATTCAAAACAAAACATGAAATGAACATCAAACAAAAAAAACACGAAATGAGTTAATATTGAATCAAATAAAAAATCAAAATAATTTCTATTTATTAGATTAGGTTTGGGATAACGTTATGTACATGATCCAATATTATTCATCGGATTTGAATTTAAAGCATTCCATTTCTTGGAAGTAAATTCAATTCAACGAATATAAACATATCTTTTTCAATTACTTCTTGACCAAATTAAACAGCCTTGATTCATCTATCAAAATCTTATCCACTTCTTTTTTACCTTTCAAAGTCTTATCCACTTCCAAAATGCTCCCCTATAAATGGCCTTGCATTATTCATACAAATCACTCATTTTTACAACATTAATTCATTAATCGCTCAAAAACCAATACTTTAGAATACCACAAGAATGGCTCAAGACTTGAAAAAATTGTTGTTCGTGATTGTGGCGATTATATGTGTCGCTAGTTGTTATGCGAGGGATGTGCGCCAACAGGTTATCGGAACGGAAGGTCTCGATTGTCGAGTTAAATGTGGTCTTCTTTGTTCACCTTTCGATCCACAATGCGCGAAAGATTGCCTCAAGAAAGAATGCCCTTCACCTCCAGCGTTCGATAATGTTCAAGATCGCAACAGTAAAATACATTAAATAGTGAACGTATCGTTGTTTATGAACTTTTATATATATATATATATAGTTTGGAATTTTTGAGTTTTAGCTAATAATTCTTGCTTTTGTTGAGACTTGAGCAAGGAAAATTTATGAAAGTTTGCTCGTTGTGATGACTATTTTGTTTTTTCTTTCTTTTTAGTTATGGAGTATCTACTTGTGTTTTTATTATGTTTGCCACAAAAAGTAAAAGTGGTCATCCAATTCGAATAAAAGGAATCACTATCTTATATGTAGAAAATAAGAAATAATTCAAGGGGTTGTCGAATCAAACTTTCCCCTTCTTTCTCTTCGGTTTAAACCCTAGCTTCACCGTCTGGGCAGGCCGCCGCTAACAACCACATCAGGCCCCCAATCCCACCCTCCCAATCATCACTACCCCTCATACCAACCCTCCCCGGTCCAAAATCAAACTTCACATTAAAGGAGGAGAGTATATACTTTAGATGTATTTGCTTCACTTACATGGGGTAGCTAAGTATATTATTACTCCATGAATATTGACACTTGGTGGAGGCTTGCATTTACATATGCCATGAAGTAATCTCTTCAAGAAAAGAAGTTTTTAATTCGTGCCGACTATCTTAAAAATTATTTAAATGAAATTCACTTAACTGGTTCATATGAAGATATTCTCACCGTCCCAACCAATCTTCATAATAGATTCATACCTTTTCTTTTCAAATGTAGCTTATTTTATTCACACACTTCTCCTGCCGCATAAGCAATTGGCCAAATAAATGAATAGCCTTAAAGCATAATAAAAGGGGTTAAATGTATAAAATTATAAAGATTTAGAAAAAATCATTCGAAAAAGGAAGGCGCTTACGGTAATTACGCCGTATAACAGTTTTAAAGTAGCAGCGTCCACCCCACAGTCTCAGAGTTCAAAATTTGCCACCACAAATCCGCCGTCTCAAGCACTAGGTTGAAGAATTCGTCAAGGTAATCCTTCGAGTTTCATCATCCATATGGAATTTTGACTTTGGAACTGTGTGTTTTTACAGATACTTTGTAGATGTACTTTATTCAGTTGAATGAACATCAAGTGTTTGTTTAAATGTCTGAGTGATATATGGAATCGAATCTGTTGTTTCTATGGTGATTCCAAGAATAGGATGGAGATGTAAGGAGATGTTTGTGATGAACTAATCGAATTCTCTCTAGTATTTTGAAATGTTAGAAGGCCAAGTTTATCCTTTGATTCATTCACCCTAACTTGAATGAACTGATTATTGAAGTATTGGGAAAGAATGGCTATGAGGAATGTGAAGATAAAGACGTCATCTTGTAAGCGCATCGTGAAAGAGCTCCACTCCTACGAGAAAGAAGTGGAGAGGGAGGCTGCCAAGGTTGCTGACATGAAGGATAAAGGCGCCGATCCTTATGATCTCAAACAACAGGTCTTGCATCCTTGAACTATTCTGATGGGCAATTTAGATCATTTTCTTCTTGTGGAATTCGGATAACAGGAATATGTTGTTGATTAATGTTGTCCAATGTTACATGTAGAAACGTGTCCTTGCATAACGCTATCTGTGGTTGGTGAAATTTGCAGGAGAACGTGCTTGCTGAATCTAGGATGATGATTCCTGACTGCCACAAACGTCTTGAATCTACGGTTGCTGACCTGAAAGCACTTCTGGTAATTCCATATTCAAAAGCTTCCTGTCTCGTGTTTATTGCAATCAAGTTCGTTAACTCTCAAGAGCCCAAATTTCATCGACTTACGAGCTTCTTTATTGATGACACTGTGATGCACTTCTTTAGCCCTCCTTAGCTCTTGGTTGTCGTAGAACTAGAGATATACATGCAATGTGAGACAATTCTGAGTCTTGGGTAAGTATTGAGATGAATATCTTGTTTCAGGCTGAGCTGGAAGAGTCGAGCCAAACAGGTGGCGAAGAAATTGAAGAAGCCCATAAGGTGATAGCAGAGGTCGAACAGGTGTTCCAAGCTGACAACTAGAATAGGTTGTGTTTGCAGGTTGGATTTTCGTTATATGTGCCATTATTAGCTATGTACCAACGCATATGGGATTTTATTGCAGATGCAAAATCAGACTGCTATTCATCATATCTACCTAGTTAAGTTGAAGTGCAAGTGAATTTCTGCTCTGCTTAATGTGAATTCACCAAATTTAGCTGTGTGGCAGTCCAGTTTAGGGGGGGTTTCACCAAAAGCCCGTCCGTCTCTTTTTTCTATTTGTCCAAAAACCTTGGCTTAACATGTGAGATTTGGTTTTAATCTTTAGTTTGAGACATGAAACTGGCCTTTGAACTCGTTTGTCAAAGCTGACTAAACCAAAGTCCAGTTTATTAGGGAAAAATGCTCTTTGATCATTGATGTGATCTAAACATAAGTTTTGTAGGTAGCAATGTTTTGAATTGGAGGTCTTGATTTAGAGTCTAAAGAAGGATAGTTTTAAGGTTTTCTTGATTTTAGTCTTCTATTGCACCAGGAGGGAAAATCCCCATTCTTAGA
This sequence comes from Rubia balearica, assembly GCA_032355405.1. Taxonomy (NCBI): domain Eukaryota; kingdom Viridiplantae; phylum Streptophyta; class Magnoliopsida; order Gentianales; family Rubiaceae; genus Rubia; species Rubia balearica. The sequence continues at coordinate 10,085,325 of JAULKJ010000002.1, forward strand.
GGAGCTGGTGGTAGCACCACTACAATGCATCGTTAGCCAATCAAAAATGCAATAAAGCTTTTGATCTCATAAATCAACCAACTTCACAAGTTATACTACTCGATTTCTTATTTGAAGCATGATACAACGTCAGCTAAAACCAATTTTGTGGATATGCATCATGTCGTAAATTGACTTTTTAATTTCAAGAGTAATCAAGAGGTACTATCTTCTTCCGAAAGAAGAAGAGCCTCATCGGATAGTGCAAAATAAAAGGTCGTACTAAAAATATGATGAACAAAACATTCTAAAAGTGCAGTCAAAAAAATATAATAAAAATTGGTTAGCTTAATTCTGATCTATTTTTTTTAGTTTTCATCGTCTTTAACTATAGTTTGTTTCAATTTAATTCAATTCATTATAAGTTTGAGAGAACATTACCTTAGAATGGTTTACCAAAATGCTACAGATAAAATTATATATATAATATTTATAATTCAGCTTTAAGTGGATTATTTGACTTTAATTTTTGAGTTCATCTCTTGAAAAATGGTATTTCCATAAGTTATGGAAAGATCAAGGTTTAAACCACTACAGGTTGTATAATAAATTTTTAATATTGCAAGAAAAATCTTTTACCTTTCTATATATCTAAATAACCCGTCAAAAGACGATCTTTTCCAAAATTTTGCCTAGAAAAAAAATGAATTCCCACCAAAAACAGCAATACGACTTATTTTTCGAATTCAGACCAATCTACCCGGAGCTCTGCTCCCATCAACCGACTAAGCTCTGGTTCGTAAGAGGAAAAAAACAAAAAGTTTTCATTTCCAGTACAATGCAGAGCTCCAACTTCCCGACCCGGGAAGAACCCGACCCGAATACTCCAAGCAGCCTCTCCTTCAGGCTCGGACAGAGAGTGCACACCGCCGGTGATGTCAGACGAATCGGAACTGTAAAGTATGTGGGACCCGTGGAAGGATATCCGGGTACATGGGTCGGAGTCGAGTGGGACATCGACGGCGCGGGCAAGCACGACGGGTCCCACAACGGCGTCAGGTAT
>JAULKJ010000002.1:10086466-10101454 GCA_032355405.1 Rubia balearica
GAATAATAGAATTTAATGGTTGAAGTTGGGCTAGTTTGACTTCCAAAAGTCAAATTAAGCAATTTATAGCGGGACGGGGGAGTACATATTACAGCTATAGTAACATTTTTCAAGCGACGCTTATTAAAATGTTACAATAGCTGACAAAGTGTAACTTTTAAACCTTTGAAAAATGTTAACTAAATGTTGAAAAGTGTTAAGCTAGAAAAGTGTTAAGGTAAAACTTGTAAGAGTGTTACAATAGGTCCAACTTAATTTTTTTTATCACTTAAAGCGACACTTTCAAAGTGTTACAAAAGAAAGTGTGACATTTGAACAAGGGGAAATAATACATTCCCATTTTAGAAAAATAGTACAATTTTCTAAAGAGAAATTTATGAAACGATTGCAATGAAGAACTAATCATTTTTTCTTACCATTGGTTTTTGAAATGTCCCGATCGTGTAATCTAACGCAAGTTGTTTCCTGTAAAAAACAGCACCGTAGATCCAGTGCCCTGAAACCATCAACAGTACATCACTTCAAAATCATTCCCACCAAAAAAAAAATTCAGATATTAGAATTTTTATTTTAAAAAAAGAGTATCACTTAAAATTTAATATCCAAATAAAACTTTCTGAATAATAATAATAATAACAGTTTTAAATATTAATTCAAAACTTACCTTCTACATGGCAACTAATTGAAGATTTGACGTCGCCACCTGCGCAAAATGCTCTTCCATTTCCCTGAAGGAGAAATTACGGAGATTAGATTTAACGTAACACTTTTCTATTAACACTTATTAAAATATTATAATAATTTATACATTGTTATTTAAAAAAATTTAAAATGTTACCTAAATGTTAAAAGGTATCATTAGATCTAATCTAACGTCGCATAAGATAATACTTGTAAAACTATTGAGATAGGTCCTACTATACTTTTTTTAGTACTCCCTCCGTTCGGCTATATTTGACACACTTTTTAGTCAACTTTCTCAAGCCATGTTTGTCCATAAATTTCAGGTATATATAAGTAGTAATATTATCATGTGAGATATCGTTGTATTCTTCGTAGTATGTACTTTCCAAATATTAAAATTTTACCTGATATTAACATACGTAACAAAAGTTATTAATGGTCAAACATGCCTTGAGAAAAAAGGCAAAAAAATGTGTCATTATCTTTTGATCAAAGGGAGTACATAAAGTACATAACCCTTTTCAAGTGTTGCATTGTATACTTTAGATTCTGATGCAACATATTTTAATACTTGAAATAACACTTTTATAAAGTACCTAGTCTAACAGTACTTTATACCCAGTCTCAACAATGAATCCATTTTTTCTGAAAATTTTTCAAGTTATGTTTGACCATCGATAACTTTAATTTCATATAATAATGGACTATAAAAATTTTCTTTTTAGAAACTACGTGTTACGGAGAATCCAAAGACACCCCACATGACACCCATTATCATATGCAATTAAATTTATTGATGGTCAAATATGTCTTGAAAATTTTTGCAGCCAAATAGAGCTAATGTTAGAAAACCGGAGGGAGCATAACAATTTATAAACTCTGTGCTTAAACATGCAAGTGATGGTGAAGATAGTTTTCTATTCCCGGAAATTTTGCTGTATATGTATTTCCCTTCTTTTAATAATTGCGTCATACATTTCAAACAAAAGCATGCTGTGTTAATAGAATATTAAATAATTTAGAATCAGGATATGTATTTAAATATAAATAGATGAATATATGTTAAAAAATTAAATAGCAGCTTGTGATTTATATAATCCATGGAGACAAGGACTGCATCATTATCATATACCAACATAATGCTCGTCAGGAGTTCTGCAAAGAAATTAAATTTAATATTACCTTTAAAACAACGAGTTTGACATTTGAATCTTCTTCAAAAGATCGCAATCCTCTTAATATCTGGGACATCTATAAATTTTTCAAAAAAAACGATGATTCACAAGAGTAATTAATCCGTTGAGATAGTAAAGAAAAGTAATTATTTTTATGTTTACTTATTTATCATTATTTTTAAAAATTTTAAAATAATAATTTATTGAGTGTAAAAATGTAACAAATCATTAAAAATGGGTCTATTGTATACCATTTCATACGATAGGGCATTCAGCTGTTTGGGTCTGTTCAAAATTGCCTTTCTCACGCCTTTCTTTTCTTCGAAAAGGACCTGTGAATATAGAGAGAGTATAGCATTGGAGAGTCAAATTAACTTTAATTTTATCTTATTCAGGTTAATTTAATTTAATTTTAAAAAATATTTAATTATATTATTACTATTTTTAATTGCTTAGCTTGATTCATTAATTTCAGTTCGATTCAGATTGAGACCAAAGAATTTGGATATATGTATAAATAAGAATTTAATATCTAATGCGCATTAATGTTTACATATCTTTACCAAATTTTAGTAGGAATCGATTTCTCAATGCTTAAAAGGCCGTATTCTTATCTTATTTCTATTTCATTTCACTTTAATTTAATTCAATAAATTTTAACTTAATTTAGCTATATTTATTTTAAATTCAATTCAACTTAACTCAATTTATTCAGTATAAATAGATGCATTTCCTAAAATTTTCAGTCTGGTTTGAATTAATTTTAACTTAACTAAAATTTTAAAAAAGCTAAAATTAAGAAAAATGAATAATAATAGAAATAGAACCCAAATAAAATAAATTTATTAGATTGGAACTGAATTGAAGTTGAGTAAAATGGACTAAAATGAATTAGAATTAAACAGATTGAAATACGCATAAAGCGAAAAATATTTAGACCTATTTAAAACATAAGAAATTGAAAATTAGGAAACTATTTCCAAGAAGAAAACAAGTTTTAATAGACTAAACTCTCTTATTACACCCTTGAATTTTTAAACATTAATTAAAGCAAATCTAATGAAGCGAGTACCAGGTTTTGGTTGCTTTGTTTAATCAAGGCAGCCATAAAGATATATGAATAAATTGCCTGTTTTGGTATGTGATTAGGTGTTTAATCAAGATATATGAATGCAATTGCTCACTCTTCCTTTTATAGGGGGAATCCAATTGAAGGTTTGCTAGATTTGCTTACACCCCCCTAAAACTACAAGTTAAAAATATCACCAATTATTTAACCAAAACATACTTTTCATGTCTGCACAGACTTGGGATGAGACGGTTTCACCTAATTTTATGGTGAGACGGAGAATGTGAATACAATTATTTAAATAGATGAGATAATATTGGATACTTTCTACTCCCTTTCGTTCCAGCTAAAGGCACTTATTTTTCACTTTCATCTGTTCCAATCAAGGTTGAACTTTGACTATTTACTTAATTGGGCGGAAATTTATGGTTGAAATTTTATCAACTTATTTCAACTCCCCACATTTAACTGAGATTTAACTACATTAGTATGCATAAATGTCCGTATAAAAATTGATATGAACTTTTGACTATGACGAAAATAGTATATTTTTTTTAAAAAAATTTACATATTATTTCATCGCACCATAAACTATATTATAAGAATTTTCACGGTTTTGCTAGGTGGGAGTATAAAAATAATAATGGTTGTTACCTAAATACTATTTGGTTTTAGTGGGGCCGGTTTGCAATTTGCAGGCCAAATGCTGGTCAACTCAAAAACAGAATAGTTTTATGTATTATTCCACGTTACATTTATTTTTAAAGCCATTTTTATCATTTTGTATTAACCAAGAATTTGTAGTTAATGAAACTTTGTTAAATTTGTGTAGGCGGATTCGAAACGGATTATATCTTATTAAGAGTAAGATTATCGGAACTCTCTATATATCAGTTGAATGTGCAACTTGTATATTGTACCCCAGGTACCATAAATATACGAATTAAGGTTTCTTAATTTATTGTTAGATTAGGATTTTAAGAAAATAACACTATATTCTTAATAATTATAATTTATTTTATTCTAGAATAAATTTTATTAACTCGGTTATATTGGCGTTGGATCCCTTTATTTTAGTGTTTAGAATATTTAGAATAGAATATTCAAGTTTAATTTTAGAGTTAAGGGCTAAAATAACCATGACTTTAGACTGAAAGTGCCAATTAAACCCTGCAATCTCATAAAACGCCAAAATAACCTTTGACTCTGTTGACTTCTTAGTCAACATACATTGGCCGAATTTTGATAAAAAAATGATTTTACCCTTGGTTTAAAAAATAAAAATTGAAAACCCTTTTTTTCATTCTGATTCTTTAACACTTTCTCGCTCCTTTTCTTCCTTCTCCGTTTCCATCACCGGCCTTAGGGTTTATGACACTGGCGACGGGTGGTGGTGGTGGTTGGGGCTTGTGGTGGTGGTGGTGCTAGAGCGAGTGGAGTGACTGGGACAGGTGGTCGTGGCTCGTGTTTGCGAAGGTTTTCGGCGGCCATGGTGGTGGTTTCCAACTGCGGCGGTGGAGGTGGTTCCTGGCGGCGGCGGCAAGGCGGCGACATCATTAGGTTTTTTGAAGAAGAAAGATAGGTTTAGGAAGAACGGTATTTTTGTCGTTTCATTTTTTATCTTGCCTAAATTCGATTGGTCAACACCAGAAATAATAATTTTGGGTATATCGGCACTAATTTTTTAAAAGTTAGGGTTAAATTGACGCATACAATAATTAGTTATGATTATATTGAAACTTTATGAGATTGCATGATTATATTGTTACTTCCAGCCTGATAAAGTTAGGGTTATAAATGTATTATAACCCTTAATTTTATGCCCGTTAATTGGCTTTAAAAGCAGCAGAAGGCACTCGAATAAGAGAAAATGAGAGCGAAAAATATATTAACTTGACCTCATTATGTAGAGTCGTTGATGAAAATTAATTATTTCATAGTCGCACCATTTAGATTGACTCGGTTTCTCTTATTGGCGTTCAGCAATCCTAGGTTGCATTTCTTAGGTAAGAAAGAAGATAGAATCTTATTCACACTTTTTACCACACAAAGGTATTGTTTTAAAAACAATTAATTTATTTCATGGTTGTTGGAACCGATCGATGGACCGGATGCTAGCTAACAATTGTATTCATCTTTCTCGTTATAACTTAAACATTTTTTAGTGTTTGATAAATTTCTAAAAAATACTTATTTGAAAAATATAATATATTTTTGGAGGAAAAACAAAAACTGGTTTCCATTTACTTTTAAAATAAGTCAAAATTAGTCAGTTTTGCTCATAAGCACAATTCTACCAAACACACCCATAAGATTTTTAATTTTCAATAAAAAATGAAAATATATTATTTTAATTATAAAAACGTATTTATATTTAAATTAAACATATTTCTCATGATATATATTTTAAATATATTAGCAAACTAACTTGCAAGAAATAAACACACGCTGGTCAACTCAAAATCAAAATAGTTTAATGTATTGTTTCATGTGAACTCACGTTACATTTATTTTTAAAGGCATTTTTATACACTTTGTATCGACCAAGGATTTTGTAGTTTATGAAACTTTGTTAAATTTGTGCAGGCGGATTCGAAACGGATTATATCTTAAGAGTAAGATTATCGGCACTCTCTATAAATCAGTTGTCAATGTGCAATTTGTATATTGTACCCCCAGTGTACCATATATGATACGAACTAGGTTTCTTAATTTATTATTAGATTAGATTACAATTTTAAGAAAATAACACTATACTCCTTTTTTTCACTGAAATTTTTAGTGAGCTAGTATGATCATTATAATTTATTTTATTCTAGAATAAAGTCCATTAACTCGGCTATGTTGGCATTGCAAGAGTTAATACAGGTGATCCCTTTATTTTAGGGTTTAGAATATTTAGAATAGAATATTCAAGTTTAATTTTAGAGTTAACTGCTAAAATAATTCTGACTTTAGACTGAAAGTGCCAATATAACCCTACAATCTCAAAAAGCGCCAAAATAACTTTTGACTCCACTGATTTTCTTAGTCAGCATACATTTGGCCGAATTTTAATAAAAAGATGATTTTGCCCTTGTTTTAAAAAAATTAAAATTGAAAACCCTTTTTTCATTCCGATTCTTCAAACCAAATACACTTCCTCGCTCCTTTTCTTCCTTCACCATTTCCATCATCGGCCTTAGGTTTTAGCACACCGGCACTGGGCTAAATAGACTTCGACGGTGATTCATAGGACACCAGCGGCGAAGATGTAGCGCTGCGGTGGTTGAAGGAGGCAACGGCAGCAAACTTTCAAAGGATGATGTGGTGGTGGGATATCGAGGAACACCGGCGGAATGCCACAGTGGAAAACTCGAGGAGACACTAGAGGTTATGTCGAGGAGCTCCAGACAGTCAACAGATAACAAGATCTCGATGGAAGAGCTATTTGACTGATGACGAAGAGTTCGAAGACAACACGGTGGGGGAGCCATCAAGGGACTAGATTGGTAGCGGGGAAGGCGACAGGAGAAATCGATTGGCGATGCGGAGAGCAAAATGAGAAAACCTGATTTGAGCAGAAGTGTCGGGCTGTGGCGTGTGGTGGCGGGGGCGTGTGGTGGTGGTGGGTGTGACAGGTGGTGGTGGTTGGGGTGAACTAATCGAATTCTCTCTAGTATTTTGAAATGTTAGAAGGTCAAGTTTATCCTTTGATTCATTCACCCTAACTTGAATGAACTGATTATTGAAGTATTGGGAAAGAATGGCTATAAGGAATGTGAAGATAAAGACGTCATCGTGAAAGAGCTCCATTCCTACGAGAAAGAAGTTGAGAGGGAGGCTGTCAAGGTTGCTGACATGAAGGATAAAGGCGTTGATTCTTATAATCTCAAACAATAGGTGTTGCATGCAATGTGTTATCCTTGAACGCTTTCTTTGACTCACACAAAGGAACATATCATGAGGTTCGCATGCCATATTGGCAATCTGCTACTCGATCTGCGCCCCCGATCTTCATCTTCACTGGATTGCATGAGCTCTATAGTTTTGGAGAGACTAATTCCTGGATTTCTATTCTCTGCGGTGTAACATGCCTATTGAAGGAGTTTCGAGTACAGGTTTGTTTTGGTTTGAAGCATTCCGGTACTGCATGCCTCCATGTTTATTCAATGTTGGCCAGATTTATCCTCACCGGGTTGTCACAACTCCGTCGTTCTGACATTGAGAACCTTTTTGGAGGTTAAAGCTGGATTTCTCCAATCAGCGCAGCGTGATGTTATCCAAATCTCGCCGGAGTCGCGAGAGCACCAACAGCACACCTAAAACATAAAGACAACTAGAAACAAGTCAAACTAAAACCCTGTTTTTATCCAGGGAAGTCACGCTACTCCGCAACTATTTTATAGCCTAAAAGTAAGTGTCATCAAAGAAGCATTGCCCTCCAAACCCGCTACATATGTGGTACTGCAAGCTGATGTGAGCTCTGTTGTGCGAGAGACACTCCGTTCGATGAATAACCACTACTGTAGAAAGATTCGTTTTGCTATTTTTCAGTGGACTATACCATGTATCCGTCACAAAATTACCTATTTTGATTACTTCCCATAATCCATTACCACTACTGACAACGTCACCCACCGATTAAGTCGTCTCCCCGCGCATCCACCACGAGATTGTCGTGGCTACAGCCGACTGCGACGGATGTTGAAGACGGCGAAACTACATATGGAGTGGGAATAAATTTTAGGGATAAGCTGGAAAAAGAAATTACGTTGGATGTGCTTTAGGCTTGAATATCGAAAGGGCTGGGTAGGGCATCGTTGCCGTCGTTCACTACCGTTGACCGGTCTGATCGGTGTTGACTGATTAATTGACCGGCATTGACTGACCGATCTGAATTTGCAGCCTTGTCGGGTACCTGCCCAGGACCGTTTTGAAACGATCGACCTATCAAAATCTGATCGGAATCATCAAATTCGACTCTGCTCAACCAAATCAAAATCCCTCTGCTCTGTCTAGTCGGCCTGAAGTCAACCGGATTCGCCAGACTCGTCGTATTTAACTGGTTCACCTTTGCTCGACCGGATCTGTATCCCTCGTCGATGGGCGCCATCGATGCGCAACTTCTTCTATTACGCCTATCGCCGGCCAGACCATCCCTCTTCCGGTTACTCTTCATAGGCCCAACCCGATGTCTGCCGGTGCCTTTCTTCTCTCTTGCTCTGGTTCCGCCGGGGGAAGGCAGGGGTCGTCGGAAGGCGGATCGATGACAAATCCCTGATCTATGCTATGATTAGAATGTAAAAAAAAACAAGAATGACAAAAGGAGAAAGGGGTCACCGGCTCACCGACGGCCCCCCAGGTAGGTTTCTTTTTTGTTTCGGAGAGAGGGTCTGGTTGAGATCATTTTTTTACTGTTATATCAGGAAGGAATTACTTGTGATGTCTTATTTTTTCAGGAGGGAAAATCCCCATTCTTAGAGGAGCCGGTGGTAGCACCACTATAATGCCTGGATAGCCCATCAAATGCAATAAAGTTTCTGATCTCATAAATCAACCAACTTCACAAGTACTCAATATCTCATATCTCATTTGAAGCATGATACACCATTAGTTAAAACCAATTTTGTGGATATTCATCGTATCATATTTTGATATTTGTATTTCAAGAGTATTCAAGAGGTACTTTCTTCTTCCGAAAGAAGAAGAAGAGCCTCATCGGTTAGTGCAAAATATAAGGTTTGTACAGAAAATATGATAAAACATTGTAATAGAACTGGTACTAATTATACTTATTAGTTTAATTCTGATCCACTCTTCTTCTTTTTTTTTATCGTGTTTAATTATAGTTTATTTCAATTAAATATAATTCAGTATAAATTTGTGAGAACATTACCTTAGCTTACCAAAATACCATAAATAAAATAAAATATATATTTTTTAATTCAGATTTAAGTGGATTATAAAAAAAAATTAATTCCCACCAAAAACAGCAATACGACTTATTTTTTGAATTCAGACCAATCTACCCCTGGCTCTGCTAACCGACTGAGTTCTGTTTCGCAAGCGAAGGAAAAAACACAAGAAGTTTTCATTTCCAGTACAATGCAGAGCTCCAACTTCCCGACCCGGGAAGAACCCGACCCAAATGCTCTAAGCAGCCTCTCCTTCAGGCTCGGACAGAGAGTGCACACCGCCGGTGATGTCAGACGAATCGGAACTGTAAAGTACGTGGGACCCGTGGAAGTATATCCGGGTACATGGGTCGGAGTCGATTGGGACATCGACGGCGAGGGCAAGCACGACGGGTCCCACAACGGCGCCAGGTATTTCCAGGCCAGAGGACCAAAAACGGCGTCGTTTGCCCGGCCCGGAAAGTTGAGCTCCGGGATCAAACTTTTGGAAGCCCTTGAGGTTCGATACAGGACAGCCTCCACCAAAGAAGAAGAAGGTAGACTGCTGTACTCCCTGCTCTAAAGTTTGTACCTTTACTCGTAAAGTTCACTTGATTTATGATATTTGAATGTGTGAGAATATTATTACTGGTTAGATTAGCTTATTTTCGAAATATCAACTTTGTATGATGTTTATTTATATGTAGTGAAAGATATTGGTTTTGAATCAACTGTATAAAGTCTATGCGGCATCTGGTTAGATTGCCGTATCTTCAAAATATCTTCTTCTTTTTTTCTAAAGATCAATTATATGTGGCTAAAGATATTATAATATAAACTTTCATGAATCTAAAGGTGGAGGAATAGTTGCATTTTCTAATTCATGATTTAATGATTACTGCATTGTGCACACGCTTGTTTTTTTTACTTCTGTTATCATGGCAGATGAGATGTATGTGCTTTCTGCGACGAATAGACGGGTATCGATTGAGCTTCTAGGAAAAGACAAAGTTCAAAAGAAGGTCAGTAAATTTGAGGACATGACAGGGGCATCGCTGTCTTTTTTGGGTGTCAGCTCTTCTGGACCGCCAGGCATTCTCTGTTCAACTATACCAAGTGAGTAAGAGGCCCTGATTCGGTTGTTTCATTATTTTCATTGATAGCGAGCTTTTCCTTTGTTGCGCTATTGGTGTGTTGATTATGTGTTCAGATTTTGACATTTTGAGCTATGCAAAATGCTTAAACATCAAGTATGCCTTTTTTCCCCACCCTTTTCATTGAAGTACTGATCATAACATAATGCGTCTCGTTATTCTTGATTATAATAAAAACTGTGGAACCTCTCTAGGTTGAAAATTTTCAACGAAAAAGATAATTGCATATTACCCTATGATTGGCATCAATTTATTTCATAACTTTCCTTTGTGTTTGCTTCTGGATTATTGCTGTGTATACCTATCAGACTACATATTACTGAACATTCTACATTCTCTGCTTTGCAGATTTGAAGGAGCTGGATTTGACTGGAAATCTTCTCTCTGAATGGAAAGTATGTCATTTTGGCTGGTAAAGTACCTCCAAGAAAGTAAAATGATTTTAACAAATCTTTTTTTTAATAATGATACTCCATTTCACTTTCATATCGATTGCTTTGTGAGCTGATTATCTATTCTCTGAGAGGCATTTGCTGCTCTTGACTGAATCTTTTTATTAAAGAACCTTGATTTTGATGAGACTTTCAACAGTATTATTATTCTGCAAATTTTGCATTAATTTTAATGACAAATTAATGAAATCAGTGCTTGAGGCATTTACTTTCAGCCTAAATGTTGTTTTACTTCCTAGGATGTCGGCATCATCTGTAAGGAGTTACCAGCCCTTGCAGCTCTCAATCTCTCCTACAATTTGATGTCACATGATACAACTGGATTTCCCAAGCTGAACAATATCAAGATTTTGGTGTTGAATTTTACTGGCGTAACATGGAACCAGGTTATGCTAGTCAGTTTTCCTTAATTCATATTTTTTTCCTTAATGAAATCAAAGTACTTCTTCACTAAATGGCGATCCCATGCAATCTGCAGGTTGAGGTACTTAAAGATTCCATTCCGCTCATCGAGGAGCTTCATCTGAGGGGGAACTATTTGCAAGAAATCACGGTCTGTAGTTACACAATTTGCAATATTCTACTTGCACACTGTGACTCAAACTTCCCTACGTGCTTGTTTGACTTTATAGGGCAGAAGTTCCAAGTCATATATGCTACATTTTCGGATTGTATTCAGTTTAGTGACTAAGATGCTTGAAATTCATGTTATTATTCCATGTAGAACTACTTTTATGCATTTTTTCTGCCATTAATTTTATTGTTTTCATGGCCAGCCACCATCTTCCGTCAGTGTAGAAGGATTTGATTTTCTGCGTCTTCTTAACTTGGAAGAAAACTGCTTTGCTCATTGGAATGAAATTCTGAAGCTTTCACAGCTGAAAAGGTATGAGAAGAAAGTTTTTCATTTGTTCGGTTCTCCGCCCTAAACATCGATTAGTGTAATGTGAAGATGTAATTTTTGGGTCTATGATTTCAGCTTGGAACAGCTTCTTTTAAACAAGAATAATCTTGGCCAAGTATGGTACCCAGAATCGTGTGAGTTGGGTGATGAAGCTAACAAAGAATCAATTTTTAGGCCTTTTGAGAAGTTGTCTTGCCTTCTTCTTGGTAAGGGTCTTACTGCAGTTGTTTCATTGTATATAGTCACTTCAATCTTTCCCGGAGAACTTTAATCGTATGGTAAGTCTTCTTTCCTTGTGTCATCCAGGTGGGAACAGCATCAGTGATCTCAGTTCCGTTGATTATCTCAACCCCTTCCCGAACTTGATGGTGAGGATACTGAGCTGATTTGGGGATATCCTTAAACCCAGAACCTATATCTCCAGTCGAGAATATGTGTACAAATTGCTTTAACTAAGCAATAATGGGTTTTTTTTTATTGAGCAATAATGTATCAAAGAGCTTCTTCTTCTTTTTTGACATAGAAGTTGGTTCTTCATTGAGGAATTTAAATAGTAGTTTCAGTAGATTGAAAGGTTGACGTAAATTAGCTACTCCGTTGCAAATATAGTCTGTTGCAAACAGTCTGCCCATTTTGGTTTAATCATCCCAGATCAATTAAGGTGTGTGTGCAGAAGTTGGTTCTGCATTCATTACCAATTTACCATGAAGGCAACACTTGAGATGAAGTTGTTCAAAGGATTTTAGTTTCCTTGGTGGTCGTTAGATTCATGCCATTGCTCATAGCTAATAAAGTATCTCAATTGATGTGTTGATTATGAAAACAAAATAAGTCCCCTGATGAAATGATCTTGTGATTTGTTTGACAGTTGACCTTGTTCACTCCCTTCGTATATGGACTGATTGTATACCATTTTGTTCAGGATATTAGACTTTCTGAGAATCCAATAGCAGATACTACGAAAGATGGTGTCCCAAGATATGTTCTAATTGCACGTCTAGCAAGTGTCAGAATTCTAAATGGAAGCGAGGTTTGTTTCCAGAAACAGATTTTTCACATGTGTGTGTGTCTATTGTTTCCAATTATTACATATCTGAATCCTGTTTCCTGGATGCTGATTAATTAGTGTAAGAGAGAGGAAGGATTCTGAGATTCGGTATGTTCTTGCTTATAAATTTTGAACATATCCTTTGAAAAGCTCAAACTTAGGCCCCCACTTTGGTATCCTTTGTATTACACACATTTGTAGGTGCGAGATTGGTACATGTACTTACTGGTTTGACATCGCATGGCATTGTATTTTGCACTCAGTTCAAATCTCTGTCCATAAATCTCATGTTTCATTTTGCACTAGTTGAGATTTATTGCAAATGATCCTCCTCACTAAGGCTTCATCGTAGTGGAACTTGGTTCACCATGAATTTCTTACAAATATAGAAAACTGATATACTAGTGTGCTTTTTGGCAGTATGTTTTCTGGTTTCATTTTCTGTATACTCAGCATTTGGTCAATGATGTTCACTTTCTTTTCTAGTTTCTGATTTGTGTGAAATAAAATAATTGTCAATTGCAATCAAGAGCTGATCCTTGAGCTACTCGGCGAACTATAGAATCATGTTTTTCTACCTCATACTGGATTGCTTAGTAGTTTTCAAGTACTGCATTTTGTGCAAATTTGGACACTAAGATTGCCAGTATATTCTTTTGGCTTGAATGTTGTGCAGGTATGTCCGCCTAATCATGATGAGGTGCAATGATAATCTGGAAGATATGATTAAGCTCCACCCCCGGTACAGTAGCCTTATCAACTTTCATCTGTTTTCTAATATGTTTTTCAGTGGGAGAAATGCTTATACTGGACAGTTTGTGTGTTAAATATTTTTCAGGTCACATAATAACACAGAAGTAAATCATGAAACCCTCCATAATTACTGCTCTGATAATTCTATTATTTTTGGCCATTAGCACCTTTTAACATGTTTTCTGGTACCACATGATTCGCTGTTTGATGGCAACAGTGATTCTAACTTGGCACTGATTGTTACAGGTTTTCCGAACTCAAAAAGTTCCATGGAATCGATGATGTGAAGGCCCCAGATGGTGCAGTAGGACCTCAGAAATTGTCATCAGGGCTTCTCTGTACAATTCTTGCAACTTCTAACGTTTTCCCACTACCATAAGATAAGAAAAGTATGCGTAGGTGCCTAATAGTTACTCCTTCTCTTATGCAGCCATCACTCTGAAGTGTATTGGAGCTACAATTGGTGAAAAGGCCCCTCTGACGAAAAAGCTACCTTCAACTACGACGGTGATCTTCTTTGCTGCAGATAGTGTCTTGGCATTTCATGGATTCTTTACCAAGTTTATTCTTACTAATAATGCTGCTTCTTATTCAGGTTGGCAAGCTAAAGAACCTCTGTGAAACTTTCTTCAAGTTAAAATCAGTGAAGCCGAAATTGTTTCTTCAAGAAGAGGTCAGTGTAGCATATATAACGATCCCAACAAATAATGTCCACAGTGAGCTTACACTGTTGTTTTCGCCATTCTTCTAATCTCCAAACTGATGCTTCTTTTGTGATAGTCTCTGCTCATATTTGACATGGTTTATCCCGGTTAATGGCAATTTTTAATACTGCAGGGCGCCCCTTTAGCCACGTTACTTGATGACGATATGGCCTCCTTGATTGATGTTGGGGTGAGCAACAAGTCGACCATTCTTGTAGACGAGGAAACCTGATACAGAGTGTCATTTGTGCATCCATGATGGAAGGTGTGCACCCTCACATTGTGTTGGCTGATTTGGTTCTGTTGGCATAACCTATGACTTTTGGGATGTGTCGAACTTCCAACTGTGGCTATGTAGCCCATGATCGATACTCGATTATTGACTCTCTTTGTTAGTGTTTTTGTAAAAAATTTGTTCTGGGGTGTGGGAGATCATGTTGCAGCCT
Organism: Rubia balearica; assembly: GCA_032355405.1. Classification (NCBI taxonomy): domain Eukaryota; kingdom Viridiplantae; phylum Streptophyta; class Magnoliopsida; order Gentianales; family Rubiaceae; genus Rubia; species Rubia balearica. Next base: position 10,100,732 of record JAULKJ010000002.1, read on the forward strand.
TCAAGGGAATTATAATTCAGAAAATGCATGATTTTACCTTCATAATTATTATTTAAAATACTATTTTTTTCATTTGGATGGTGAATTATTAAATATCACTGATTTATCTTGGTCCTCCAAGTAATTTAGTATTTAATTTAATAAATGTAGTATATAAGTGAAAAAATACACCATAATTTAAGGACAGACCGGAAACCTCATTTCTATTAATGAATGTTAATTGTATTGGTAACTGATAAACCGGTCTATTTAATCATTTGCCAGTTGAACCCCAACCTACGGATTTTCTCATTTGCCAATTGAACCATCCAGCCCTCAACACATCACATCAGCAAAATCAAGTTCACATTTTTGGTCAAATTTTGGCACCCTCATCTGTAAGGATAAAATATGACCCTGTTGAAAGGGCATGTGATGCAATGCAAAGAACCACAGAAGAAACTTTAGCATCGCAGAAAAGAAAGTGTACCATTTAAGCAAGAGAAACAGCAGACCGTTCCTATGGGGAAAAGGGAAAGATAGCGCCGAACATTCAGCAAATTTCGGAAAGAGAGAGATGGCAGAGATAGTTGTGACAAAATATATTTAAAAAAATTAACCAAGACCTACTATGTTTCGCCAACTAGTTGACCATACAAACTCTGATTGGTCCAACATCATCAAACTAAGGTAATCCATTTCACCGAGGAGCTGCATACATTTGACTGGAGTCGTACTGTGGAT
>JAULKJ010000002.1:10107507-10119010 GCA_032355405.1 Rubia balearica
GAAAGAACATACTACAAAGCACAATTGGCCCTAGCACTAGTAATTTGGGAGAAACTGTAACAAACCTCTGCAATCACGTCATTAATCAATCTTTCAGCCTTCATTATGCTTTCTAGAGTCCCAATCAATTCTACCGGTCTGGTAGGTGCTCATGGATCAGCCTCGGCATCCCTCATGATTTGAATTTTAGCACCTGAATTGTATTGCAGGAACCTAATAATATCTCCGGCCTAGCCAATTAAAACTCCAACCTAACCCAAATCAGAGCCAAGTATAGGCATATTTTCAAATGGGGAGGAGCTATAATAGAGGTAAAAATTTCCATTACAACTGGTTTCCTACGAACATAAGAACTCAGCTACATAAAATGGCAACAGGCAGTTTACCTCCTAACACTAGAAGATAATAAATCATTTAAATTATCTTGATGCAAGTCTATATAAATGGAATGGAGATTCAAATAATATAAACTCTATTTGAATCCAAAAGATAAATCTTAGCCAATCCTAATGTAGAGATTTCTACAAATGATAGAGCTGGAATAACCAAATCACCTTGTTATTTGGGACATCTATCTTCTTGGATATAGGCTCACCATCAGAAACCGATTCCTGCCGATGAGTAGTATCACCACCCACTGCAGAAGGCTCCTCCGCTTCGGCCTTAAACTCTTCCTTCTCTTCACCGCCACTTTCAGCCTTATGCTTATCATTTTCAGCTGAAGCCAGCTCTAAGTCATCATTCTGGTGCTGTTCTGTAGGTGGTTCTTGAACCGGCAGAGAAGATTCCGAAATTTGTTCCAGGCCTTCACCGTCTTCCAAATTGCTAGTTCCTTCAATCTTCGATACAACATCATCATCATTCTCCACTTTATGTCCATTCTCTGATGCTACAAAGGAAATTAGACACACTAATTAGCATTATTATTAACACTCTATTCAGAGCCGACTAATTAGCGGACAAAATTATCAAATGCTAGCTCAGCAGCCTCTTGCCCACACGATCACATTTAAAGGTTGCCAGTATTTTCACCTTCAGACATTCATTCAAATGGTCGAAACACGAATGAAACTAAAGAAACTGACATCAAACTGTAGCCTAAATTCAAAACTAATTCTAAATGCCTTAAATCTATAAGAACAAAACTAAACACACTACTAACAATCACATCTTCCAAACTTCATATCATACTAAATGTATGCAAGAGAGGGTGAAAGCAGGAGCAATACCTAAGGCAGGTTGTTCGACGTTATCCTCCAAACGAGGTCGTTTCAGCTCGGACTCATCCTCAGCCTTCTCCTCCGGGTCGGCATTCGGAGCCTCACTCTCGCCGTCGTGCTTTTGCTGAGAATCATCGCCAGTGAGGGGCTCCGGCGCCTCGGACTCCAAATCGCCGAGCTTCCGCTTCTTCTCGAGGTCAGAGAGCTGAGGAGATGGAGCCTCTTCCTGCGGGGCGACGGTGGTGACCACAATGCTCTCATCCGCCATTTCAGGTGAGTCGGAAGCTAGTGCAGTTGGAATCAAACCCTAGCGCAGGTTGTTAGGGTTTCGCAGAATCAGCTAAGCTTCGTCGTTTTAAACAGTGAGAGAACGCGGATGACGACTAATATATACAGTGGGCGTGCTGAGGAGGGTTAAATCGAAATGTTTGGGAGATATTGGGTTTAACCTTGATGTGTTTATAAGCAAATAACTTTTTTACTATTTGATAAAGTGTAAAAAAAAATTATTTTGAGAGTAGAAACTATTTTTGGAAAAAAGTATAAGTTAGTCTCCCTCTATTTTCAAAACAAGTCAGTTTTGCTTTAAAGTACAGCTCTGTCAAACATAGCCATTTTTTTAATTAAAATTTGCATGGTATTCAAGTTTTAGGGTTTGCTTTGTAATAATATTATCAAATGTCCTTAATTTTATTTTATTTTTGAAAAGGTAATTGATTCATAATGCTTCCCTTTTGGGATCCATTTATCTATCGAGTCTCCTATTTTTTGTAACAATAGTCTCATGCCAAAATCTAATCTATTTTTCACAGTTGACTAAATGGCATGGATTACTTGTTGTGCATTTCCTTTGATAACAGTGAGTGATAAGTTTTTTGTACGCATCCCTTTACTGTATCCATTAGTGTCATGGCTTCTTCAATTAGTGATGGGTATCTATTCTTTATACGTGTAGTTTTTCCATATACCCAATTATTATATTGTGTGTACACGTGCCAGACTAAGTATATTTCTTCATTTGATGTTGGCGTATCAAAGAAAATCGCTAGTCCTGGTTGAGGAGAATTTGTGTCTTGACTAGGGTTGACTGTCTGATATTCCTTCACTGCATCAACATATTTGGATTTCCCTTGTTTGGTCTCTTCTATTTGATTCATAGAATTTTGAATCACTCGTGATACATGAAACTCATGGTTTTCTCCACGTAATACCTTTTTTGTATGGTACCACAATTGATCTAGCAGTACGGCAGCTAGTGACATTGTTTCATTGTCCATATTAAGGAATAAATCTCATATCCATAATGTCATTGCCAGTTGTTGATATAAGTAGGTCTTCTCACGTATGTTAGCTACAAACCGTAAGTGGTGAGCAAGGGGACAAAGATATGTTCTGCAGACGTGTCTTCCGAATTGCAAGTGAGGCAAAAATTGTTATGCCTGACATTTCCTCTGATATAAGTGCTTTGTTGTAGGAATATGGTCTTTGCATTTCCACCATACGAGGTGACATATCCTCAAGGGCACCATTAATTGTCAAATCTTATTCCAGTGGAGGATTGTCTGGCACTGCTACTTGCCATATTTCCTGCATTATCCAAAGAACTGTGATTAATAGAAAGATTATAACCTAATTTTACTGTGTAATTACCATAATTTGTAGGTTGCTAGCTCCATATATCTTCATATTAGTTTTGTGGTCTAGGCATTGAGAGTATTGATGCTGCTGCTTCTTCATTAAAAGTTTATCTTATCAGAGTGGAATTTCATCACGTCCCGTTGCCTCCATTAATTTATCTAATGTTATATCTTCTGGATAATCCTCTGGCAAAGAGACTGGCTTCGCAGCACCTTGTTTTGGTAGCCTAGTTGAATTTCCTTTAGGTTTATTAGTAACCGCCAAGTGTGCGTCCTTAAAATCGCTTTATTGAAATGCTTTAAGTCTTTAAAACCCTCACATACCTTTTGGTGTACAAATAGAGACACATTTTTTGTCCAATGAGTTTTATTCTTTTCTTCTGTACTTCCCCCCTAAGTATTTAGCATATGATTGATGAATATCATCTATCAAGGTATCTGGTAACTTGAAACATGACATTGTGTATTGCCTTGATCAAAACTTCCTTTCCACTCTCTAAAAGATGTTTATGTTCCCAACACTGTACTTTTAACCAGATCTTTGTTTTTATATTTTGTAGAGCTAGAAGTTTTGATCATCCAAAAGTGGTTGGCAATCTCAAATACTTATCCAATCCTTGAGATTCAATCATGCCTATGGTTGCCAATATGCTGGCCCTAGTTTAACCTCTAACATTTGGGCTAAATGATATGGATAATTTTTCAAAATTGACTCTTTGCCCCGATACTGCCTCGTAGTCTTGCAGTATTTGTTTCAATGTCGTGGCTTCCTTTTGGGAGGTTTCTCTAAAAATTAGGGTATCATCCGCAAATAGCAAATAAGAAAGAACTGGTGTTGTCCTTGCTATTTCCAGCCCTGGCAAATTCTTGCTTCTTACCTTTTCATGTAGCTACTGGATTGAACTTCCCCAAAATGATAAACATAAATGATGGTAAAGGTTCTCCTTGTCTGATTCCCAGTGTCCGTTAAAGGTTTCAAAATCTGTTTCCATTGAGCATGAAAGAGAATTTCAACGAGGAAATACACCCTTCCATGAGTGTTATAAATTGTGATTGAAACCCCAATCTTTGCAAGACCTTTATCAAGAATGTCCATTCAACTCTATCAAAATCTTTACTCATATCCAGTTTCATGGACATATATCATTTTTTCCTAATGCTTTGTCTTTTATATAGTGGTGAGCTCCACTAGGATATTATATGATATTAGTCTGTTTTGCACAAAAGTACTATGTGAATCGAAAATTATTGATCCCATGATTTTACGCATCCTATTTGATATACATTTGGATACGATATGATATATCACATCACACATGCTGATTGGTCTGAATTGGGAAATGCCAGTCGATTTCTCGACCTTCGAGATTAAACCAATATTGTTTTATTTATTTCGTCCATCGGCTTCTCTTGATTTAACAATTGAAGTGCAAATTATGAAATCTTTGGTCAGACTATATGCCAGAAACTTTAAAAAGGGATGAAGTCATACCATCAGTGCCAGGTGATTTGTTAAGAGCCAATTGCTTGTTTGCTTCAAACACTACAGCTTGTATGTATGGTCGAAAAAAATTTAAATTCATCTGGGCTGTACTCTAAGTAATATACTCGATGTTAATTCCTCTGTAATGGCAACATTTGAATCATGTAAAGTAAAAAGCTCCTGAAAATGGTGCAATATTAATTTTTCCATTTCTCCTTTTCTGTACACCATTTTCCTGTCAGATCCTTCAATCCACATCTAACATTTCTCCTTTTTTTCATTTTGTTAGTAAAAGAGTGAAAGAATTTTGTGTTTCTATCACCTTGATGCAACCAATGTCTAGTCTGTTATCGTACCCCCCATGTAGTATCTCGATTTCCTTTGATAATGCGTCTGATTTCTTTTCATGATTTTTAAATTCCATTTTTGCCCAGATTAGGAGCTCACTTGCACTTTTTTTATATTAGTGAAACTCAATGGTTGCTCACTTTGACTTCTATGAATTGTTTTCTCACAATCTGGCTATCGTATTCAATAGTTCTCAAAATGAAAAGATCTTTATTATCCGGAATGCCTTTTCCTTGAACTATCTTGTCTAACTTGTAGCAGAATCGGTGCATGGTTCGATCGATGGCTAAGAAGATGTGTCACTTGAGAGGCAGGATATATATTTAGCCAATCTGATGAAGCTACTGCTTTGTTAATTCTTGCTCTAATTGAGTACGGGTCCCTCCAATTTCTGCACCAAGTGAAATTTTTTTCAAACATACCCCAAGCCGCTAAGATTACATTCGTTCAGTGCATTTCGAAAGACTTCAATTTGCCAACTTGGCCTTCTATTAACACTATCAAGTTCATGTTGGTGTAAAATATCATTGAAGTATCTGATGCAAAGCCATGGAAGTTGCGAATGCTCTCTAAGATTTGGTAATTATTCCCAGAGTAACAAGATCCTTTATAGTAAAGTCAATGAAAATAAAAGAGTAAGAAAAAATAGAAATTTCTACTTCTTTATTCCAGAACAAAGCAAGACCCCTCGAATTTCTATTAGAATCTACAAAAATTCCATGGAATCTAGTTGATCTTTTAATTTTGACAATTCAAACGACGAGCATTTAGTCTCAGGCAGAAAAATGCAGTCTAAACTTGCGCATAAAGCTTTTAAAATGTCTCACTACTCGAGGATTGGACAATCCCTGACAGTTCCTACTTATGCAATTCATTGATCTCAATGGGACTGGGCCTTTCCAGTCTCCAACACTGGTCTATTTGTGGAAGTGTCCATGTTGAGGGTCAATCTTGAAGGAAAGAAATAAAATGCCTGCGGCTGATCAATTTTCATCTTTGTTTGCTTCTCCAAGAATTAATTCCTTAAGCTGGTATGCCTTTCTTTTTGCTACAAATTTTCTATCTATGGCTTGAGTTTTCGCAAATTAATCACCATTATTCTCCTTTTGGGCCGAAATAACTCTAGGTCATTCTTGTTTTTTTGCCCAAATTTATAATGCTTCTTAACTTTGTTCCCTGCTGAAAACCCAAAACAAACTCGATGAATCTCCTCCGATGGATTACAGGTGTTCATTATCGGCACATCAATTTCCTTCTGAGCCAAATTTGTCTTTGCCGCATCTCCATCAGTGTCTCCCTCTCCCACATCTTTTATGTTTTCCCTCTCTCCAACATAATTTTGAGCGGCATAGATTTCCGCTTTACCGCAGAGTCACTGTCTTACGTTGAATCATGGCAGTGCACGATGAGGCAGACTGTGCGGGTAATGCGATAGGGCAGATGTTGGGCTATTTATGACCGACAATAATGATGCTGGCGAGTCGCGGAGACGCTGAATGAAGTGATTCAACAAGGTTTTATAATCTGTTCATCTCTGTCTGTGAAATTCAAAACATTTGTCGGAGTAAGAGTTTCTGCAAGAAGTGTTGTCATTCCTTACATGCTCCGCCACTTGACATTGTAGTCGGAGAGAACATGTTGGATAAATTCAATTCCCTACCAAGAGTCAGACCCAGATGATTAGTTGCAGACAAATTAAACCTTGTTAGAGAGCATTTTAGACCATTAATTTGGAGACCGTGATTGTAGGTCTTTGATTTTGTAGTTGAATATGTTGATCCGGGCATTTTTACTGCCATAAAATTGGGCTAAAAACGTGTGTTTGGTGAGCTTGGATTAAAGGGATGTTAATGGTAATATTACCGTTTTTGGCACCACCTTCTGCTTGCCTTAGTCAATGGTTTCACCACCTACGCTAATTTTTCAGTAATCTCCTCCACCTGCTGATTGCAGACTTCATTCCTGGGCAGTGAGTCATTTTCTCCTCTCTTGATTTCCCTTTGTTTATCCTTTGATGCCTGCTGAGAGTTGTTTTTCTCCTATTCCAATCTCGCAATTTCTTCTTCTATTTTTTCCTGCAGGCGACACTGGTGCATCGTTCTCAGGCATGGTTGTAGAATTGGTGTATCATTGTCAAATTTGAGCATCTTTGGAACCCAACGCATTGGCATAAGGCGATCCTTGCAAGGAGTGTTCTTCGAGGGACATTTTATTTGGTATGGTTCAATAAGGCCACACAATACACATAAATGGGGTAAGCGTTCATATTGTAAATATAACTTAAAGGTTTTACCACTTTGTTCATCTACAAAATCATGAATACGAGAGATCAGTTCATCCATTGGAAGAAACACTCTAATCTTTAAATCTGCTCCCATATAGGTGTCCATTTTGTTGCTTGCCGCTTTGATGAAACCTCCAAGGTCATTCCCTATGATTGTTGTCGTGTTAATGTTGGTAAGAGTCGGTGGAACTAAGTGAACATAAATCCAGAAAGAGCAATGAGTGATGTCTGTTTCATGCATTTGCTCTATTCCATCACTAAACCATTCTCAAAAGACCATGGAGAGTAGTTCACCACTTTCTTCATGTCTTCCTCACAGTAAAACTGAAAGATTGCAATATTTCTCCCCCATGTTGAAGCCGTCAACTCCACCTTTACATTTCCAGACCCTGCTCATAGTGGTAATCATCGACTCAACCCTCTTATTTTTGGGGGTTAAGATCCTTGCCGCCAGGTAGATATTATCCGTGGAGGTGAGGCTACATTGTTTGTTGTTGCTCGGTTGTTTGTCGCTTTATGAGATTCTTAGGCTCTCATATATACTGGCTAATTTTCCTCCCATGGTCATTGATGCTAAAATGTCTAGACAAAAAATGATTGTGATTGGTAGGTTCTTATTTTTTTAATAGAAAGTGGATAAGTGTTGGTGTGTGATGTAGAAGACAATACAAATATATATATATATATATTATTGATGAAAAGATGAAGGTTTTCAATCTCCATAATTCCTTGATTTCTTCTAATCAATGATGTTTTTTTCAAATCAATAGTTTGATTTCTGTAATTAGAGCATTTATGTAATTAAAATTCAAAGTTTCAAAAAATTGAAATTTGAGACGAGAAGATAATGAATAAAAGCTTCCAAAAATAATTTTGTAGCTCGATAGTAAGAAGATCTATAATCTTCAAAGTTGGATATGACCCTAGAGAGAATATGAGTTGAGAGAAGTTAGAGAGAGAAAATAATTTCACCAAAATCATCAAATGTCCTCAATAAGTAAAACCATGATAAGGTAAAAATTCAATACTGCGTCTAATCTACTAACAATGTCACCCTTTCATCCTGATGGATCACTTGTGGTTTTACATGAATCAACTACTACATGGTGAAGTACATGACCTGCAATCTTTGAGAGTTATTCAACCTATCCCCGGATGAAGAAAGTCAATAGTGGAAAGTGCCACGACGTAAATGTTCAAAGTCAAAACCAACATGACGGCTATGCCCAACAAGCATTGAATGATACACCAAAACCCGTTCTCTTCTTCGATGGGCCACATAAGTGAATGAAATATACTTAGGATGACATGTTCAAACATCGGATAAACAATAGATATATGGAGAAACAAAACCCGTGGGAAGCAAATGCACTGCTCAAATAGCGGAAGCTATGGCACTGATAGAGGCCATTAAGGGTTGCATAGAACACATATTTTCCCTAAAGTCAACAAAAGCGATGCGCAACAAGTAATACATGCACTTCACTCACGACAAATGGATAGATCATATATATGTATGCTTATTAATGATGTAAAATCATTCATACCAACCTTAGGTGACCCTATAGTCAAATGGATTCCTATAAAGGAAAATTCAACTGTGGACCAACCGACGGAGTTTCAAAAAACTAGTCCATTTTATAGAACTTTATGGAGAACAACTCCACTCTTTGTAAACTCTTCCAATGATTAATGAAAATTACAATTCTTTTTAAAAAAACAATGGCACCCTTCAATTTGACGCAATTTTTTTTAGAAAGGTGAAAGGAATAAATGGATGGATTTGGCAGAATAAAAATCAGATTGAGTGGATGTAAATAATCTAAACATTACTAAAAGGGAAAAGTGTCATTGTTAGTAGATTAAACAAAAAGGAAAGGGGTGTTATTATTAGTGAACCGGAGTGAGTATATTATTCTAGGTAAAGTCTCAGGAAAGACGGTCTTTTCGGAGGAATAGTACAATTGGTGGCTTTTTATGTAACTACTATAGATTAAGGGTTGAAACTAGATATGATAATTATCATTCAAAAGGAAAAAGTTCATCTCTAATTGAATTTTGACATTATTTCCAAAAAATCTCACGCGTACTCTTGATTGGATTTTGTGTGTGTATCAGTAAATGCGAAATAGCTTCTTATAATTCTGTTCTAATTTTATCTCGATCAATGGTTGGTTATCTTGTTTTTAGTATAATTAAAGTGATAGATGAAAAGGCTATGGCAACACGTTTCATCTGTGAGTGGAATACTAGATCCGAAGAAAGAAATCTCGCCCACATTTTATCATAGTACATGGTGTTACTAATATGGAGGGTATGAACGATGAACGAACCTCTTATACATCTTTCAAGATCTTACACTCGAGCTCCCGGTCGATAGCGATAAGCTTCCTATCTTCGACTATTTCTCTAATCTCTAGACATGTATCCAAGGGTTGTTTAATTGGGTAAAAACTCCACTTAGCGGTACTAGAGTTCCAAGAGATGCTATATGAGGAAGTGTTGATGATCACATCGAAGACTGTGACATCACTCACGCATATCCTGGATATTGTTGCAGGGGTGTTGGGCATGTGAGGTATGACAAAGGGATGATCCATTGATTAGTCATTGTTGGTCCTTGAAATATATGTTGTGATGGATGAACTCTACTTTGGTTTACCTGCATAAGTGTTGGTGTTGGCATACACCTAAAAATGTAAATGGCGGGCACTGCTAAGGTACCACAATATGTAGAAGTATTGAAGCTTATTGATATATCCTTCTTGATACACGCAATCGTGGAAGACTCTGCGCTCCAGCATGTGTGGGGATTGCTGGGTTGGATTCCCACTGATGCGAAGGTGTCTGTCAGGAAGTTGACGATGTCGTCCTTTAAATTTTGCAATGATCGGGCGGCACTTATCCTGGTTTGATCAACGATCGTTTCCACCACAGGAAGGGGCTGCGTTGAGCCTTCAAGAATTTGTTGAACTCCGATGATCTAAACTGGAGAAACTCTTGTTTAGTGGTGACCTCTTCAGAATCAGTTGATACTTTTACAACTTGTAGTACATGCTAAATAGCTCTTCCACCCGTCGTAATTGCTAAGTTTACTGTTGATGGTAAATCATTCGTCGAAGGTAAATTAGATAATGTTCGCAGCAAATCGCAGTGTGTATTTCTCTTTGAGGGTGCCGTTGAACAAAATGTTCGATTGTTGACAATCATGTCCACCAAGTGTGCTAATTGACGCATCTCAAACCGCAGTCTAATGGTCGAACCTTGCTTCATCTCGTTGAACCTGCAAAATAAACTACCCAAAGGTGGTTAATTTTAGTATTGGGTAAGAAGCTCCAGTACCAAAGTCAGACCAAAAGTATTTAATTTTAGTATTGAGAACTGAATAAATAGAATGTAGGCACACCTCGATAAATGTAGGAGTTGATATCTAAGACTTATCTCAATCACGTTGGAATAAATACGCCATTCCATGTAGGAATATGTGTCTTATCATAATTCAATTACCAAATATTCAATATACCATAATGTAAGTATATTTTGTGAGTATAGGCATAACTGGAAAACTTCTCTTCAGAGTTGGGCTTCAATATAATTGTATGACCTTTGGCCCAAATCGAAAGTTTTGACTCGATCCTTATCAAAGGCCTAGCATTTCCCCACTCAACTATAAGCCTACATTCATTCCCTCGTCACTGTTCATCACTACCCATCTTCCAAGCAATCAAAGAATAATAAATAGATCTAATGGAGCACAGTTTGGTTGGTGGAGTTATGAAGTTGGTGGAACGCGATTGATTTTCTCTCAAAATTATACATAGTAGAATGTATCTTCATGGATAGTTTGAGCTCCTAAAGGCAAATGGTGAATGTGATAGTGTACTAATATGTTCTGTAGGCTAAATTTGCACTAGCAGTGATTGGATTTGGGGTGAAGTTCATGATGGAAAGAGAAATGGTGGTATTGTGTGTGTGATAGTGGTGTTATTGTAATTGTATATGCACTGTCTGTGATCGTTAGAATGAATGAGGGGAGGTGGTTGTAAGAATAGGATTGGTGGTAGTGATGTGACAGTGCAAGACAATGGTGATGGTAATAACCATGTGATTATGTGCGTTGGGGAGGGAGATGCATGCTCAAAAATAGCAAGGATCCAACTCAAGGAGATTTTTTATTGTGTTAATGCTTCAAAGATTAATTGCTAGAAGAAAAGGCGAATATACATTGGATGAATGCATATGTCAAATTCAAGGACCAATGATGGTGGTAACATGGCTCGAATGACATATAGGCATGAGAAGGTGATATGAATCTCCTTGCGAAAACTCTGGTTTGCGGAATATTGGATCTTTAACACAAGTGGAATTCGCCCAAACCACTTGTATTGCACGAGAAGCAGCGTCTAGCCCGCAAGGTACACTCAACTCGACTTCTAAGCGTCTAGCCTGCAGGTTACACTTAAAATGTTTCTCTATAAACGTCTAGCCCGCAGGGTACGAATATAAAGGGAGTATTGAATACTTAAATAGC
>JAULKJ010000002.1:10183759-10193766 GCA_032355405.1 Rubia balearica
GTACCAACTATGGGGATCAATTTTTTCTTTTTTGGTTTTAATAGTTACTGGGAAAGGCGAGAGCCAATGCCACAATCACAATATGATGAACGAGCATGTTACTGTTGATTCTCACACCCAAGGAGGCCAGCAAGCATCATACTAGCCCAACGGCCTAAGGAAGCTCGCAACAGTGATATGAACGCATGATTATAAATCCACGACACCCAGGCAGATCCATAACAAAGGTACAATTCTGCATTGCAACCAGTTTATATACACACAATGGTATTAATACATAAGCGAAGGAACAATTAAATTCCTTCTAGAGGAAAAAGGCCATAAGTATTTCTTAACCATGGAATTAGGAATTTTTAATCAAGAACAGATAGACAAAAGATCAAGTTTTGGAGATTGGGTGTATCACACTCAAGTCAACTAATTAGACTAAAAAAACGCGAGTTGTTGAAACAACGTGAAGAGATTAAAGCCTCATAGAGGAAAACATTGGTGTAGGAATAGCACAGGGAAGTGTTATTAGGAAACGACTCACAAAGCTCACCCCAAACCCCGATTAGAGTAGCGAGCTTAGCTTGTGCAATAAGAGTAACCCCCAGACTAACAACCTGCTAGAAATAAAGGAATATAAAGAAAAAAATTTCATAAGTGAAGCGACATTAGCATCGCAAGAACATTATTACGAGAGTAATAAAAGAAGTCATCGAATGATCAATAAAAGGCTTTATTAATCTTATATTCATACAAAAATTAAGGATTAAATCAAAATTACTTGCCTAAACAACGAAACTTCCCCTAAAAAATATTACAACATATTAGGTGCGAGCCTATTACATAAGTATATAGCACTTAAATCCCCAGCTAAGTGCTAGCGAGGCCATAAAGGTCCCAATGAGAGAAGTTTAAAAAGTGGTTGTCCATTTTTCCCCTCTATCTTTCAAAAGAGCCCCACCCCCTATGAAGGGGCACCATCCTCATTAAGATGGGAAAGCGTACTAACGAGTAGCAAAAAAAATTTCCAACCAGTACGCCTACCATCCTATAACCCATCCAGTGGAAATTTGAAACCACTCCTCCACGAGCTTCGCTGACTGGGTTGCCCATCTTCTTCTCCCAGCTTTAGGTGGAAGAAGCCTAGGCATTCGCCTCACGTTAGTTTTTGTTCGCACCCATATTAAGGGGCTTTACGAAAGATGTTTTTACATCATCTTTAATCTCAGCTCCACGCTTGCTAATCCCACCCACTGATCTTGTTCAAAACCATAAAATACGTCAGACAATGAAATCTATGAAAACATAAAACACTTTGAAAACACTTATGACAAGTATGAAGATCGTCAAACATCCCACAAGGGATGTAATCCATACCTAAATCATCAACTAAAGTAACCCCCAACATAAAGATAACGGGTTATCACACAACCGGTTAGATCCCCAACCTGAACCCAAGATAGCTCCAGCATCCAAACCACCACCCTCATAGGAAAAATCCCTAAAATGGCAACCCAACACAAAACATACAAACACCACACACACTCGAAAGCTACTTCTCTAAATATGCAACACAAAGAAACAACATACAACCACAACTGAGAAAATGCTCAGGCAACAACCCCTTCTACATGCATAATTTAGCCTTGAGAACAGAAACCCTCATTATTAAAATGCTTGAAAGGTCGCATCCTGGTGGAGCACCTAGAGGTGTCGTTAAATACCCGCGGGCACAGCCCAACCAAAGACAAAAGGAATTTATAGTTTTTCTCTCTTACTCACTTCTAACTACTAAAAAGTATATAGTGGTAAGCTAGGGTATCATCCACATAGACTTAGGGGCGTATGAGATAAGTTCACACATAAGCGTCACCAAGTGTGTGTATCGGGAGTAGAGAAACTTGGGGGTTTTGTTTTGATAGAGTTAAGCTACGATCTACTAACATAAACTACAAATACACAAGATAGATATAATGAGAATAGCCTTGGGGGTATTTGTATCAAGTTATTGATTTACAAACAATGATCCTCAACTTCTATTCACATATAAACGATAAACTATTTTATGCCTTATCACCCAATGGGAGAGATTGACTCACTGGAGACTTCCATGATGACTGATATCCTAGTTCCGCCCCCTCATCAAACTCTCACATGTGCCCGTTACAACTAGAGGAGAGTTCAACCACTGCCCCTTCCATCCCTCACTACCGTGGTTAATAAACCTGCAATCGTGCAGTAAATTAAACATGATAGTAGCATAAATCGTCAACACCTCCATTGTGAACACTCACTATGATGGTGTATGCTTCTATAACCGAGAAATTAGTGTCTCATTGTTACCCCTAGAATTTTATCCAGACTAGCTTGCTACAAACACGTGATATGACTTTCGAAACTAGACTACAAACCCAACTGGATGTGGTCAGGTCACTCCCGTATCGTTCATAACCTAATTTAGTTAAGTCATCTAGCCTAATCTAACCAAACAAGCAAGAATCGTGCATAGCTGTCACTCCTAAACACAATCTTCACATTGATCTTTGGTCAAATCTAACAAAAAGATAAAATATTCCCTAGTTCATTCTCGTGCCACGAATGGTCATCCTTTTGGTCAAAGGTAATGCCTTTAATGCTTCTAGATCTACAACTTTCTTCCCTACACCAAGTCTCCCCTTCTTTTTCCCCCTTACATCTATTGGTTGCCCAGATCTTATCTGTGGCTCCATCTGATCCCAGATTGTGCTCACAGTTCTGATTGAAACCCTCCCACAGCTGAAACTTCTATTCTTTTGTTGTGCCCAATGATACCATTATTTTTGTGCACCAATAGAAACCCGATCAGAGCTTATCGTTCTTCATCAGTGAGATTTTTGGGTATCATTCTTCTTACTATTTGACTCCTGATGCTGTGTTTTTCCTGCTGCAGAAATTTTCAAAAAGATGCTGCCTGCCCACCCTTGAGAATTGCTGCCTTTTTGAAGCTGCTACCCTGAACAAGATACTACAACTGTTGCTACAATTTTTTGCTTGATGATAAAGCAACAGATGCCTAGATTATAGGACCTGAGCTTTTAAAGCTCTGAGTTCTTAACTGCGGATGTTTATTTCTGAGAGCATTTTTAGTTATAGTTACGGTTTTGGGGGTAGTGGTAGAAAAAAGGAGTTGATTTATATAGGGTGGGCAGCTAGGGATTTTATTTTTAGTTCATTAGTTGGAAAAATTTCCTCCATTTTTTAGGAGGGAAATAAATAAATGGAGGGAAATCTGTAAAGTGCACCTTTGGCTCCAAAGTTTAGTCAGAAAATTTACTTTTCATCACTGTTCACCTTTCGTAAATTTGCTACTGTTCACCCACGTGAACATGGTAGAAAGCAGTCCTTTTATATTAAAAAATTGCTTGCAAAATTTTGAGACTCCCTCCCTCTCTCTGCAGGTTAAGGTGGGACAAAGGGAGTACTCCCTCCGTCCCAACCAAAGGTTACTACTTTCCATTTTCGTCCGTCCCAACCAAAGAGTCATATTTCTGTTTTTGGCATAAAAATGTACTTTAAAATATCAATTTTACCCTTACTATACTTTAATAATTACATATCAAACCTTTTAAATTAAAACATAAATTTCTGATTTGGGCCAATTATTTGATTAACAGGCCCACTAATCAAGCCCTAATTGTTAAACTAACACATCATCACACACCCACAAACTCCCTCACTCTTCTTCTTCCTCACACCTCACACACCCACAAACCGCCTCACTCTTCACACATCTTACACCTCAAACACATCACCGTTCCTTCACTTTTCACACATCACACCTCACACACATCACCATTCCTCACTCACCACCACCAATCAGCCTCTCTGCCCCTCACACACAACCACCAAATCAGCCTTCTCTACCTACTTGTTCTTCCCACACATCTCGATGCTCTCTCCTCCAAATTATGTTGGGATGGTGGTTGGTTGTTCAGTGGTGGCGGTGCGGTGGTTGCTGGTTGTTCAGTGGTGGATGTGCGGTGGTTTAGGAATTGATTAGGGTGGAGAAGAGACGATAGGAGATGATGAAGAATGATTAAGTTTTTGTAATTTTCGTTTTTACCCCCCACATAAGCCCTGCCTTTTTCACTCTTGGTGCCAAAATCCCTTCGGGTTCTTTGGCAGGGACGAGGGGAGTATTTGTTTTTATTTATTGCAACGAGATTCTTGTAATTCTGAAAAAATTTTAAAATATAATTTATTATATACATATTTATAATTTGACCTAAAATTTATAAATATTTATAAAAAATTACTCCCTTTCGTCCCACTTTAAACTTTCTAATTGCTTTTTGCACAAACTTTAAGACAAATACATGTGACATCTTTTTAATGGGTGATGAGAGTAAACCTACATAAATCAAATGAAAGGAAGAGTTATGACCACATATTTATAGTTAAAAGTATAAAGTTTAGAATGAGCAAGTTTACAGTGGGACTCCCAAAAAGGAAAATAAGAAGTTTAGAGTGGGATGAAGGGAGTATATATATTATATTATATTAGTTTTCTTTTGCTTTTCAAAAACTGCCAAAAGAAGTCTTTAAAAAAAACTAAAAATTAGAATATCCAACCCGATACCTCGGTCTGAATGGGGAAACCTAATTACTCGCTCCAGCAATTCAAATTTCTGGTGATCAATCATCCACAGTGATCTTGCTTCCGCTCAAGGTACTGGCATTTCAAATTCATTTTTTGATCGTTTGTCTTTTTCTGATACCCACAGGGCTGGAAGATCATCGTTTCAAAGCTGAATTATAGTTTTTTGTTAGACTTTTGGCAGTTTTTTATCAAAGAAACGCCTATGGAATCCTCGTCCCAAAACGACGTCGTGCAGCTGCCGGAGATACTGCGGGTGTTGCAGTCTTCTCTTTCTCAGATGAAATGGAGGCTCAGGCCTTCATCGAAGCGCCGTCTCGAGACGGACATTTTGGCCTTGGTGACTCAGATGAGACCAGTTGTAATGGTGGACTATGGTGGTAAGATGCCGGAGCTGCAAGAGCGCCTCTGTTCGTTTTTGAGTTGCTGTCGAAAGGAGTTGTCGGTTTTCGAGGTTCTGAAAGTTATGGTCATGGAGGATATGATTTATCTGGTGCACGCTAGAGCGTTTGCGGAGTTTGTGAAGTCGAGTCTTAGTTTTGACTGGGAAAATGTTTTGGTGAACATCGAACAGGACCCTCCGAAGATCGTGGTGCGAAGTGATGGCAAATCGGCTGCTGAAGGGCTTGTTTCGATTCAGAGGAAGTTTTCTGCCATATTTAACTCCGATGTAGGGGAAAATGAGCCCTTGCAATGTAAAGGGGAAACGTTGAGTGGCGAGGCTAGTTCGTCTTCTGAGCCTTCTGGGGTTATTGATCTCAGCAGCTGGATTCAGGAAAGCGAGGTCACAATACCAACCTTGAACGGATGGCTTCTTGGTTATCCGGTGGTGTATTTTTTTGGCATGGACCATATCGAGGATGCTATTTTCAACCTCTCCACTAAGTCGCTTAATCTGTATCAGATACTAATAATCAGAAGTGGCATACCTGGTGGAGGGTCTCGGTGGGAAGAGCTAATGAGTTTCTCAGTACCTTGTGAGCTGAGCTTGGAAGGTAGCGATGAGCCGTGGGCAAAGGCATTTTTGGTCCAAATGCAGGCAAAGATGGATAGGTGCAAGCATGTTTGGGGATCCCTAAAGATGGAAGTTATGGGGTGTTATCCACAAGCAATTGCCTTGTAGTAATTCTGGAGCTTAGGTTTCTTTTCGAATTGTCTGTTTGAATGCCAGAGTTTGGTTACTTACACTTAGATTTAGGTGACAAGTTACATTAGAATAAAGGCATACATTCACTTACTTGAAGGTTTTCTTGTCAATGAGGTTTACGCAGAAAAAAAATGCCCTAGGCATGTGGTTATTGCTTTGGGTTGTGTTTCAATATTTTCTTTGATGTGGTTTACTTGCGTATGGTGTGGCTGAAAAAAGAACATTGTTTCGGATTATAGAGTGCGATAGTTACAGTGTTGCCAATGGATGCTCTCTTCTGTAATGCGGCTGATGGCTGTTGCTTTTACAGGTACATATTTCAGTAACTGTGTACAAACATAATCTCCGGGGAAGTAGATCTTTGGAGGTTGATATAACAACCTTTGTAAAGTTTCATTAGTTTTCTGGATAAAGTCTTGTTTGATGGAGAGGTTGTGGATGTACTGGTATTATCTTGAAATAATTCATCAATATTTTCAAATGATTTCTCTCAGAGCATAATTTCAATCATTTATTTCATTCATTATTAAAAGTCGCAACGTGTTGCATTCTTACATTATTGATAGATCTCCCACAAGCAGAAATTAATGTTACATGACACATAACACATGACATATGACGTCAAATTCTCGATCATCTTTTGTTTCTCGATGCCTGATTTTCAAGCTTTTTTGCAGGGCGCTAATGGAGGGCCACACAAGCAATCATTCCCAGCGAATGCAGAGGCCGGGAAACTAGTCTTAGGGAGCAGGCCACACAAATGATTTTGGCTCACATTCAGTTTCTGAAGCCCGGAAACTGCACTAGGAACTTTCCCCTTCATCAGATTCCTTGACAGATCCAAGAACTTCAAAGTATTGGGTAACCTCAGCGTCCCGAAATCAAACTGCAATTTGTTCCCAGATGCATAGAACCCCACCAGGTACTCCGTGCTGTTCAGCAATTTGAAGGGACTTCCTGTGATTTCATTCTCAGAAAGATCAATGTAATCGTAAAAATACGTTTCAGATGGCTTCCAGCTGTCCAGTTTGAGCTTGAGCCCGCATTTCGCCAGCTTCAAGGAGTAGATAATCGGAGAAGAAGTAACCCATGAAGGAATATTCACCAGATGGAACTGATTATACGACAGATCCAAGGACTCAATACCTTTGACGTACAGCGTTGGAAAGGGGTCGACCAGCTGATTGTGAGAGAGATCCAAGTTGAATATCTTGGTCAGATTCGAAAATGTCTTTGGTACAACCCCGGAGAAGTTGTTCCAGGACAAATCTAACGTGTCCAGGGCCCTGAATTTGCTCAAGAAATCCGGGATCCTGCCTGTTAGAAGATTGTGCCCGAGCTCCAGGAACCTGAGCGTCGGAGCTTGAGCTGTTATGCTTGTTGGGATATTCCCGACGAGCTTATTGTTTTTGAAGTCGACAGATATCAGGCTCTTGAAGGAACTGAAGATATCCGGGATGGTTCCGCTGAGCTGGTTATGGTCCAGCCTGATCGAACTCAACTCCTTCATTCCCCGAAATGACAGGGGTATGGTTCCAGTCAAGAAGTTCCCTCCAAGTTTGAGTTGGATAACCTGAGTCCACCTTCCGATTGAGCTTGGGATCGGGCCGTAGAATCTGTTCCCCTGGATGCTAAACGCCACCATTTGCGTCATGTTCCCGATGGCATCAGGTATACGCCCTGTTAACCTGCTGTTCTCTATGTAAATGTAGGCTAACTTGGTCATCCGAGGAAATGAGCTAGGAAAAGGCCCTGTCAGATTCTTGAGATCCACGAGGTAAATGCTGTCGAGATATTGTAGTTTGGACAGGAATGGCGAGATGGTACCCGATAGCGAGTCTCCCGGTCTGGTCAGATTGCCGTAGAGCTGTATCGTACGGACCCTCTTGTTGTCATCTTGGCAAGTTACACCGCTCCATGTGCAGCAATCAGCGCCTGCTTTCCAGTTCTGGAGCTTGCCCGACGGGTCGGCTGTGATCCCAGCCTTGAATGCGAGCAAACCGGCCTCATCGTCGGCATTGCATTTCGCTGCTGTGGCTGTAGGGAGGTTGAAGGTTGCAATGGGTAGGAGGAAGAGGAAGAAGCAGGGGATGGTTGCAGAAGTTGCCATTTTGAGTGGATGTTGCATTATGGTATTAGTACAGTCTGTATTTGTAGATTTTTTTGTCTTTAATTCTCGTGTTGCTGTATGAAAATGACCAATTGAGTCAAAGGATGAGGAAGATAGTGTGGATTCTGTTCCCTAAAAGAGAAAGGCAAGTCCAATTTGAACACTAGCAATAGCATTTAGAAAAGAGAAGATAAATAAAAGGTTTCCAATTTGGAAGTAATGAAATGTAGAAAGCAATTACTACTAATGGATGGTAGCCGAGTGGATTGAATTCTTGGTCAAGGGGGCCGGCTGCTCCTTCTTTCTTTTCTTTCTTTTTTTAGAAAATTGCTTTTATAACCCTACTTAGTTGACATAAGTGTTAATATAACCTTTTGATAACTGAAAGTGTAAATATAACCCTATCTAGTTGATGTAAGTGCCAATATAACCTTTTCCGGCATCTGAATGCCGGATTCGATGGAAAAGTCAATTTTACCCATTTACGAATGTGCTGATATAACCCTATAAATTTTAAGAATGTGTTGCTATAACCCTATCAGTGTTCCGGCGGCAGTCCACCGACGGTCGGCGGTGGTCCGTCGAACTCAAATTCATGTTTTAATACTAAGGGTATTTTAGACATTTTACATACAGTCAACGCTGGAAAATGGAAGTCAACGCCGGAAATGGGGTCTGAGTGTTATATTGGCACTTACATTAACTCGTTAGGGTTATATTTGCACTAAAAATTATCAGAGAGTTATATTGGCACTTATGTCAAATAGGTAGGGTTATATTGGTATATTAGGATCTATCTCTTGAAAAACGATCTTTTCATAAGTTATAGAAAGTTCAAGGTTTAAACAACAAATTAGATAAAATCAAGATAAAATATTCAGGTTGCATTAATCGGGTCATAAACTTATAACTATTACACGTTTGCATAATAAATTTTTAACATTACAACTGAAGCCTTTTACATTTATATAATTTTTATCCAATCTCATCTTTCCATATTTCTATGGAAATACGATTTTTCCCAAGAATTTACCTTTAAAATAAGGCAACTTTAATTATAAATACATCTTTCACATAACACAACCTTTGCAAAATTATTTATCGAATAAGTAGCGACCCACATAAATGGTGTAACAACTCATAGTTCCACATTGGTGATTGACATGATTATAACTCAATATATAAGATCATGACACCCATACATAACACCAATTGATTTTATTATACGAGCTTATGATTCTGATATAGTATCAAAGCCCGCCATTAACTTCTTTCTCTTCTCATTTATGCACGTAAGGGCGTGTAAGAGTCTCACATTAGTGATTGAAAGAGTTACAACTCAACATATAAGATCATGGATCAACACTAAATAACTTTGCTCTCAACTGATCCTAAGCCAGAGGCCCCCGAAAATGCATAGCCACCCATTATCTCAAACAAAGGAATGGGTATACATCTAAAATTGAGTACAATCACAAGGAACCAATTCATGTACATACAAACAAGTAACTCAACTGCTAATTTGTATGTTTTACAACCCAACTGCTAACTCTACCTTTGAAGATTTGGACACTAAGATATAGAAATGGCCCTACTATTTATTTTATTTCAAAAATATAATAATTTTGGACACATGTTCTACAGTTAAGGATAGTACACGATGGGCCGAAGTTGGATGAAGCCCCGCTCCGGGTTTTTTAAAATAAAATAAAAATTACATTACAAGCAATCAAATTACATATAAATATTCCAATCTAGGATCTAATTACGAGACACCACCAATTACCATTGAAGCTCAGAGGAGCATGAAATTTCATCCATTTAAATGGTTAGGGACGTTCTCCTGAGAACACTCAAACGCTACACTGTCATCAAACTGCTGCCACAGAAACTCAATCTCACCATCATCGACCACCTGCATGTTGGGAATTCACAGCGAGAACCATCCATTTGCATTGTTAGGGACGTCTTCCTGAGAACACTCAAACGCTACATTACCATCGAACTACTAACACCGAAACTCGATTTCACCATCATCGACCACCTGTAGGTTGGGAAACCGCAGTGGGTAGCACCAACACAGTCCCATGACGCAGGGTAATCTCCATCAAGAAATTGCTCTAATA
>JAULKJ010000002.1:10197493-10207558 GCA_032355405.1 Rubia balearica
TAAAAATTCACATGCACTATTATTTATATCATAATTTATTATTAATTACTAGTTGTTAATTATTAATATGTAATATAATTTAATCGTTATTTTCTTTTAACTATGTTTTGTTTAGTTACATTTTGTTAAGTTCAGTTTAGTTTGATTAAGTTCAGTTAGGTTTGACTCAGTTAAGTTCAATTCAGTTCTCCTCAACTCTTCTCAGCTCTTTCTAACTCTTCTCAACTCAACTCAACTTTTCTCAACTCAACTCAACTCTTCTCAACTCAACTCAACTCTTCTCAGCTCTTCTCAGCTCTTCTCAACTCTAATCAACTCAGCTCAACTTAACTCAGCTCCGATTCAGCTGAACTGGACAGGGCCTAAGTCCAAAAAGGAAAAGCGGTAATTTATTGTTTATTTATTATTATTTGTTATGAATTCATGACCCCGTTCTTTCCTTCACTTGATCATCTTCCTCCGGTTTCCAATCTAAGGGGTGTGGGCCCACTTCCACCACCGCAAAATCGCCGCCGTCAACTGAATACGGCGCCAACAACCGTCTATACGATGTCGTTGAACATGAAAACCCTGACGCAGGCCTTCGCCAAGGCTTCCGCGGTGATCGAGAAGACAGTGCAGACCACGGTCCAGGAGGTTACAGGCTTGCCGAAGCCGCTGCAGGAATACGACCTTGCCGAGCAGATCGGCTCCGCAGGGCCCGGCTTGGTTTGGAAGCTCTACTCCGGCAGGTCCCGTGACGGCCATGCCGTCTACCCCAATGTCTGCGTCTGGGTGCTGGATAAGCGGGCCCTCTCCGAGGCCAGGCAGCGGGCCGGGCTTTCCAAGGCGGCGGAGGATTCGTTTCTCGACATTATTCGGGCCGATGCTTCCAGGCTGGTGAGGCTGAGACATCCTGGTGTGGTGCATGTGGTGAGTGCTCTGGATGAGAGTAAGCATGCCATGGCTATGGTTACTGAGCCTCTGTTCGCCTCCGCTGCCAATGCGTTGGGGGATTTGGAGAATATCGAAAACATTCCCAAGGAGCTCAAAGGAATGGTAATTACTGGTCGTGACCCATTTGCTTAATACGATTATTATGAGCATATTGGTATTGTAAAGTCATTTTAATCTTTGGAGGAGCAGTTTACTGGCAGCAGTTCCTTAAGATTGTGTTTGCTGACTGAATATACTTTAAATCACTGTAGTTAGTGGCTGTCTGGCTGATATGTGATTTGGATAACGTGGTAATAAACTCAATTTTAGGGGTTTGCGGGCTTGATTATGGATTAGTTAGGATAAGCTTGGAAAAAAGTATGCAGTTCAAAGTTTGCAATGAGGGCGTTGTGGAACCTAGAGCTACAAAAGGTTTTATTATGAAAGAGGAAGCACTGTCAAATCTGCAAATAGGAATTTAATGTGATAGCTAAATTTACATTAAAATTACTTGGGTTATTATCCTGCGTCTGACTTTAATTTAAGCTGTCAATTATACTTGTGAGAAAAACTTCATCTGCTCACATATAATTGACCATGATAGATGATTTCCATTCTCCTCATGAAACTAATATTTCTGATGATTATATTGCTGCAAATTATGTTTCTCTTAGTCACTTTCTCTTGGTATTGTTTTGTGCAGGAGATGGGAATATTGGAGGTGAAGCATGGATTGCTACAAATCGCAGAAACTTTGGACTTTCTTCATAATAACGCTCGACTTATTCATCGGTCTATATCACCTGAGGTTAGTGTTTTTCTTACAACATGTTTCTAGTTGGAGTTGTTCATAAGTGAGATATTTTGTTACAGTCTCTGGGTTCTTGTTGATTTAGGTCATTCTGTACGAACCTTTTTGCTGGTAGAATTAAAGATTCTTCTTTTTAAATATGGTGCTTTTGCTGTCACTCTGTTTAAACTAGAAAACCATTTGATGATAGTTAATGTGCATTTTACTTGTTTTCTAATTTACAGTCAATCCTGATCACATCCAATGGAGCTTGGAAACTAGGGGGATTTGGTTTCACAATTACTACAGATCAGTCAACCAGTGATTCATCCAATGTGCAAGCTTTCCATTATGCTGTAAGTTCATATAATTATCATCAAATGTGCAAGCTTTCCATTATGCTGTACAGAATTATTATTTTTAATGATTTAATTTCTAAGTTTGGCTTGCTTTTGTTTGGATGACTTATGCTTTCATCAGTTAACCAAAAAATCCTCTATCTGCACCTGGTACCTTTGATCCATGGAAAGAAACTGTTTGTTTGATTTGTTCATCTTCAATATAGTTATACATTAGGTCTTCGTTTTGCCTTTTGCTAAGAGAGAATATGGAATGAAGAGAGAACTTCATGATGGGTGGCCAATTCAGGCCTTCAAGCATAGTTTTGGATGGAAGTAAAAGAGAAAATGAAGTATGCTGTACAGCTTCACTTCTTTCAAAGTATGTTGTGCTGTGGTTGTGCTGGAGTGGAGGGAGGAACTGAATGAAGAGGAGAGTTGACATAGTTATAATAGAATGATAAGAAGCAATACTAAGAGGAAGACCATAATTTTATGACTAAACTCAGTTGAAGAGAATTGATGAACTAAATGTGCTATGGGGTGGTAGAATCGGAAACATCAAACTGCACCTTGTTTCCTGTTAATATCATTTAGTAAATAATGATTTCATATGATTTAAGGTTGAAACATAGCATATGGCTGCTGCTGCCATTTTTTTTCTTAAAGCCTTACTCCTCTACTCCTTTTGATTGTTTGATTATATTTCTCGGGAATAGAATCGATAGATTAAGCTGAAGCCTGAAGGGGTGTATATGTTGCGTTGGTGTGTTTTAGCTTCCATTTTGTTTTTTAATTTTCTCTGTTGTGGTTGACTGGCTTACGATGTGGCTGGAAATGAAAGTGAAAACTTGTGCAGATTATAGAATGCAGTTGTTTATACGCTAGCAGGTCATGTCGTATATTTTTGCTCATAAATCTTTTCACCTTTCTGAACAGAATAAAGAAAGAACTATTTCTCATACTGATTTTTTTCCAGCTTTGATGTATGATCATTTTTAACGATACGAGACTTATCTAATTTGAACTAAGCTGGTTTGGTTTTTAACAGGAATATGATGTTGAGGATTCTATTTTACCCCTTCAGCCAGCACTTGACTACACTGCTCCTGAACTGGTCCGAAGTAAATCATCTTCAATTGGAACTGCAGCTGACATCTTCAGTTTTGCATGTCTCGCTTACCACTTGGTTGCTCGCAAACCTTTGTTTAATTGTCACAACAATGTCAAAATGGTAATCCTTTGTTAATTTAATTGAAATATTCATTTTGCACTGTGATTTGTCGTGCTGTGCCTATGCACCTGTGTATGGCCATTGACCACATGGTTACTTGGAATATATTTGAACTGCTATTATAATGACCGTCATATATTTCCATGCAGTACATGAATTCCATGACATACCTGACCAGCGATGCTTTCTCAACCATTTCCCCGGACTTGGTACCGGATTTGCAAAAAATGCTCTCTTCAAACGAGGCTTTGCGGCCAGCAGCTCTTGACTTCACAGGTACATGCTTTTGTAATTGTGAAAAATCAAGATCATTTGGAAAGCACAATTATTTTTTGATACATGAATTTGTGTTGGTTGTGGAATCTTCTTACAATCTATGTGTGTGTATAAAAATTTCTGTAGTTAGCTCATAGTGCACTTCATATAATAATTTTTTTCAATCATGTGTAAAAACATGGATGACCCCCCTTTTCTTTTGAGCGAACTTATCTACCTTTAGGTACCTGAAATTGCTTCCTGAAGTTGTTTTTCTAATAATTGTGGAGTGTTGGATTCCACTTAATTCTGTCTACAAGAAGAGGATTTCAACATCTGGTGCTACTTTGAATGGGAAGCGAAATTGTTCTTTCTGTGACCTAGCAAGACTTTTGCTTTGAAATTGAACTTTATTTGCCCACCAATCTTCGTTTGTGTAACAGTTAGAAATACCTTTGAAGACCAGTTATAAAATGAATAAGTAGAGCAGAGTGCCTTCTGATTATTATTGTAGTTTGTGCTTGTGATGTTTGTTCGATTTGTTTGTGCCAAGAGCATCTGCTTACCAGTTTTGTCTAGGGTTTCTTATATGCTTTTCTTTTCTTTCAGTTAAACAATGAATGTATAATGCATTTAGCATGAAGTTTGGATGGTTTTTTCTCTTATAATTTTGTTCATTAACTATTTATAGAGATTTACCACACACACACATATATTTGTGTGTGCGTGCACTCGCGCTCGTCTAACTATATATACTCTTATTCTGCAGCTTCACCATTTTTCCGTGACGACACTAGGTTGCGTGCGCTTCGGTTCCTGGACCATATGCTTGTATGTCTTTCTCTATCATAATAAGCTCACTGAGAAGAATTTTTTCTTTACCAAATGTAATGGAATTACAAATAACAAGTTTGTACTTTTCTTGGTTGCAGGAAAGAGATAACATGCAGAAATCTGAATTTTTAAAAGCATTATCAGATATGTGGAAGGATTTTGATTCTCGTGTGCTGCGCTATAAGGTTTGGAATTTTTCATACCTTCCTCGAATATTTTTAATGTTTGCCATGGTTTTACTACATACATACATATATATGACATTTAAATGCTGGTGATTTTACAGTCTCTAGCCGGTTTAAATTATATTCTTAATTATCTCACCATCTAGTTACCGAGGAAATGATTGATGGAATACATAATATGATTATTTCTGAACTATATGTTACTATATCGTTCCTATACCTTTTGACTGATTTGACGTAGTCAATATTGTATGTATTGCATATTTGGCACTCAACGAGCCTAAGCCCATCTCTTTTAACAAGACCAACCACAGCCACTCCCTCCTCTCACAAGAGAGAGAGAGAGGAGCAAATCGAAAATTTAATGAGATTAGATGTCATTAGTTTCCGTTAATGATAAATCCGAATGTGATACGATTGATCACTTGTGCGATTAATTATCTTTTTAGGTACTCCCACCTCTTTGTGCTGAGCTAAGGAATATGGTCATGCAGCCGATGATCCTTCCTATGGTTCTTACAATAGCAGAGTCTCAGGTATATTAATATTTTAGTTTTTGAATGTAATACTTCTCATACTCGTGGTAAAAATAAATTGGTGCAACCTTCTTGAATCCTATCCTGAGCATGATCAAGTTCAGATGAACAGAATATGTTGCCAACTGACCAATTTTAGGAAATCTTCTTCTGATTAATCTTGGAATCCTGGGTTTTGGCTTGCATTTCCACCAAAAATTTATGCTTTATTTGTAATGGTGATGAATCATTGTTGGTGGATGATCAGATTCAGAAATTTTATTTGTTTCATCTGTAGAACTGCGCAGTAGGTAGTTGATTGAAGGCCTTCTAGTTACTGTTTCCTGGAAATTCCTAAGCATAGCAATGTGATCAAATTAGATAACAATGATAGACCTACTATGGATCTATGATGCACGGGGATGGCAGTTCGCATGAAGTTTCCGGTCAGGGACTGAACGGGGACGGGGACTGGGACGGATTCGCCTTGGGGACGTCCCCCAAACGTCCCCGGCAAAGATGTTCTGTATTTGTTGATGTTTTGTTTCAGAGAAATGGCATATTGTTTGCACATAGGTCCTGGTCCTGGTCCAGTCCCATTACTTTACTCCAAAGTCCAAACCCATATATTATTTGTCTGTACTCATTTGCCATATATAGTAGTGTAGGATCTAGTATTTTTTTAGCATTAGCCTTAGTGTAGAAGAGTCTTAAGACGTTAGTTTAGTATTAATCAATTTGATATTATATTTTCTACTTTTTTCTAACATGTGTATTATTTTTTAAAATTATGTATGATAGATTAATGAGTAATGTACTTTATTTAAATTTTATTTGAATATTTAATAGAGTTTGGATTGCTATTTTTATTTTACTTATTAAATTGAGTTTGAATAGTTATTTTATTTGTTATTAAAATTTGGATAATATATATATTTTTATTATCATATTTTTTCCATCCCCTTACCGTACCGTATCCATAATTTTTAAATTTTCCCATTTCCTGTCCCCGTCCCCGTTTAGGTACCCGTCCCTGACTCGGTGCAACATAGCTATGGATCAAGTTCTATTCAAATTATATTGTTCGTGCATATCTATATTACATACTCCCTCCGTCCCACTACAAATGTCATATTTACTTTTGAACCAAATATTTAGGAATTGTGGTGGCCTACATGTTTGGAAGGGTAGGATTAATTGATGAATTTGGACAAAAAATTGGGGCAATCTTGAGCATTCAAATCATGCTAAATTTGGAAAAAGATAAAATGTGACATTACTGGTGAGACGGACTAAAATAGAAAACGTGTCATTACTCTTGGGACGGAGGGGGTATTATTTAGGGTTAAATTTTGGTCATGTCATTTTGTAATCAAATTTCATTTTGGGCCATGACCATAACCGAGTTTGGGCCATGAATTTGGCTTTCTATTTGTAGATTTTATATTTAAGTTTTAGGATTATATTATTTAATTTATTTATTTATTTATTTATTTATTTTAATTGTAATTCTGTTTTCGGGTCGATTTT
The DNA here is from genome assembly GCA_032355405.1 of Rubia balearica. Classification (NCBI taxonomy): domain Eukaryota; kingdom Viridiplantae; phylum Streptophyta; class Magnoliopsida; order Gentianales; family Rubiaceae; genus Rubia; species Rubia balearica. The sequence goes on from JAULKJ010000002.1 coordinate 10,204,090, forward strand.
CGGTTTATGTTTAGAAACCAAAAACCAAACCATAAACCATATTCATAATTCGATTTAATCAGTTCAAATATTTTAATATTTGAATATTAAATTTAGTTCGGGTTATTCAAATTTGAATTATTCAATTTTCGATTCGGTTTTTGGTTTTCAGTTTTTTTGCCCACCCCTAACAGCCACGCCACGCCACCCCACCACCTCTGCTTCCACCTCCTCTGATGCCACCATCTACGCCGCCGCCGCTGCTCAACCTCCACCACTTCCGCTGCTCCACCTCCATCACCTTCGCTGCCACCTCCACCATCTATGTTGCCACTTCCTCCGCCGATCCGCCACGAAATCTCCTCCACAGCTTCGCATCAATGGAAAAGAGGAAACAACCGTGCATGGATTCAACCCGACTAGATTGCTGCAATTTCTGGCTTCAATGGTGAAGCACGCTAGAAATTAAAAATCAATATCATCCAAATCGTAGCCTTAAGCAAAAACATACAATGCCAAAAAGATACGGCCCAAAAAATAAAATAAAAAATCAGATCCAAGAAAACAAATCCAAATGAGAGAATCAGAAAGAAAACAGATCCATGAAAATAGATCCAACAAAGAAAATGAGGGTACCTGCAAAGAAGGAAATGAAATGAAGGGAAAAACGGTAGAGAGAAGAAAGAAAATGAGTAAAGAAAGAGATGAAGCAAGGAGTAAAGAGAATTACGGTATAAGGGCATTATAGACATTTTATTTTTTGTTTCTTGTTTGTTTTTCAGAGAGGTAAATAGCCTCTTCACTGAATTTCGGCCTAAATATGCCGAAATGTGTACATTTAAACTTACACTTACTATCTAGGGTATTATATGCATTTATGTGAATTATGTAGAGTTATATATGCACTTTTCTTTATATTTTATTTATAAATATTTATTTTTCTTACATCCACAATGCAATTTTACCACAAAAAGATATTAAAAAAATCGTGGGTTAAAACAATTAAAATTCGAGTCAAATTCAAGTTATAAGCTACTTGGGTAAACTCACGTGCCTATTTGAGTTTAGGTCGGAAACATTACATATTTAGAGTAAAAGATATAATTTAGGGTCATAAATAAAAGACAGTCTTGGAAAAACCGTATTTCCATAGGCATATGAAAAGATGAGATTTAATTAGAATAATACTATGAAATTAGGGTTTATACTCTGAAGTAACTGCAAGTGAAAATTTTGGATTTTAATTAGAAACATTAAAACCCTATAATCAAACTCATATATGTTTTTCATGGTTTTTAAGAAACATGTTTGGCCGTTAATATGTTTAACTAAGTATAATAATGGAAAATAAAAATTGATATGTAGAAATTATTTATTACAAAGAAGCCAATAATATCACATACGATAATAGTATTGTTTATAAAACTATTCAAATATGTGATCAAAATTTGAGACTGTTAAATAGTAAGTGTGTAGTTTATGCTAGGACAGCGGAAGTACATAATATTATTATTGTATGTGATTTTTCTGGATTTGTCAACAAGTAGTTTAAAAATATTATTTTTTATATGTCGTTAGCTTACGTTGTTAAATATATCAACCACTACTACAAATACGAGCTATCGTAAAAAATTTCTAGTAACACTTATTAAAATGTTACAATAGCTTGTAAAGTCTTACATAAACCTTTGAAAAGTGTTACCTAAATCTTGAAAAGTTTTACTTAAATATTGAAAAGTGTTGCGTTAGGTCCAATGCAACATCATCTAAGGCAATACTTGTGAAAGTGTTGCCATAGGTTTAACTTATATACTCATATTATTAGGACCTAAAGCAACACTTTCAAAGTGCTACATTAGTCTTAGTTTGTAGTAGTGTTAACGGTCAAACATATTTATTAAAAATCATGAAAAATATGCCATGCAATTTAGTCCAATACGAAATTATTATTTCTTTCAAAAAATAAACAAATACTCCCTCTGATTTTTTTTAATATTGGCATCCTTTTGCTTTTTTGTTTGGTTTTTTCATGTTGGCACCTTCCATTTTGGCAAAATAAAGATAATTTCATCCACTCGAGTTACTTTTTACCCTAATAGAGTGTAAATCAATTAGAATCATGGTATCAGTCAGGTTTACCTAAAAAATCATAGCCTTTTTTCCTTTTCTTTACTGGAAAAAATCAAAATTTTCACTCCCTGTTTGTGGCAGTTGCCGGCTGCCGCCAACCGACGTTGTCTCTCATTGCTGATTGTTGTCTCTAGTTGTCGATCCAAACTCCAGCTCACCATCATTCAAGACCTCGCCGGTCCGATCACTGTCCGACAATTTCCTGTCCTCCAACGTCTCCTTCTTCATAGGACCTCTATCTCCATCGTCTAGTGACCTCCATTTTCCCGGTGTCCCCAATTTCAATCTTCTCTAAGTTCAGCTTCTACGTCGTTGTCGGTCTTCTTCTCCTTGTGGTCGTCTCCGATTCAGAAGTTTTTTCTCCAGTTTGTTGGGCTCTTTCGCTGGTCATCGGTAGGCTTCTTGTATTATGGTGCAGCCATTGAAGCTCCTGCTCCGACAACTACTGATTTTCGATCATCGGTGTTGCAGTCTCTTTGTTTTTTATCAGCTTCCAAACCCGCTCCAGAAAACAAGACGCGCGTGAGATTCACACGTGAGTTTTGTCCTCATCTCCTTCAGCACATACCGCCACGCGCGAGTGACCCATACACACCTTATCATCCATTAATGCGCATACCTCCACTCGCTCACGGTCAAACAAACAGTTGTTTCTACACATTGCGCGGCTTCTTCTTCAAAAAAATCATTGTTTATTCAAATAATTTTGAACAATCTTTTCTTCTATGCTACGGATCTTTTTGATCAACCATGGTGTCAATGGTGTTACGTTTTGGGTCATGTTGCTTTTTCTTGCTCTAAATTACACAATGAATGGTACCAGTTACAGTGTCTGTGGTGTAAGAAATTTGGTCATGCTGCCTCTATTTGTTCTCTTTTGATCTCACGAGCCTCATCTTACCTCATCTCTACCACATGATCTTCCGCATGCTCGCTGGATAGCTGATTCTGGTGCAACCAACCATATGACTTCTTCTTAGTTCGCTCTTGATTGCGTGACACCCTATTCTGGTAACAAACGTGTTATTTTTTTGTAATGGTTCTGCTCTTCCCATTACGCATGTTGGTCACTCTCGATTCTCTGATTCCTTATCATTGACTGATAATTTGGTTGTTCCGCATATTACTAAAAATTTGCTATTAATTTGCAAGTTTACTCAGGATATGAATGTTATTATTTGCATTTATGATTCTTCTTTCACTACTTCAAACAAGTTTACTAGAGATGTTATTGGCAAAGACCATCACGATGGTGGCTTATATGTTTTCGATAATGGTGGTGCTGTTTTATCTACTTTTGTTGCATCGAGTGCTTCTAAAGCATCTTTTGAACTTTGGCATATTAAATTGGGTCATATCC
>JAULKJ010000002.1:10228536-10245730 GCA_032355405.1 Rubia balearica
AGAAAATAAAAAATATCCCATATTCCTATCCCAACTCATTAGTACCGATGTACTAGGAAAACCGACATTCAAACTTTATCCAAATTAAAACCAGGTGGCTCTTAATCAAGCTTCATATTTTCTCTTCTATTCCCTCCTTCTCAATTCTATTTGCACATCAATATTCATTATTACGCTTTTCAACATGTATATTTGACTTGTAATGTATTTATTTACGTATAATAATGTCAAATAAAAAGTTCATATTTTTAAAAAAACTTATTACGATGAAAAACAATATCATAGACGATAATATTGTTGTATTTAAATATGCGGTCAAAGTTTAAAAAATAATAATGTCGAAAAAATAAGAGTGCACATAAAGTTGGGACAGCGGGAGTATCTATTTTCAACTAAAAAGCATATTATGAGAAAGAAATTAAAAAATAAATATTTTCAAAAATAGACTTAAAATATGTTATGAAAATTGTGAATTTCAATTGCATTTTACTCGGCAGTATAACTTCCGAATATCTTTCTCGAACCCTTATAATTACATGCACAATGTTTACAATCCCTTTACACGCAACATTTAGTCCATGGCAACTCATATTCTTCATCTTCTCTTCTTCGTACCACTTTTCACATTTTTTCTTGTTCAGCTCGCAACCTGCGAAGTTCTGAATTCCCAGAACAACGCAGCTCATGAATTTGTAAGAACTCGGCGTTCACGGTTTTCTGTTAACGGCTCCGCACCGTTTCTCTTTAATGGCTTCAACTCTTACTGGTTAATGCGTGTCGCGGCTAAACCCTCGGAAAGGCACAAAGTGTCGCAAGTGTTTAGAGATGCTTCTGCTGCTGGCCTTTCCGTTTGCCGGACTTGGGCTTTTGCCGATGGAGGCGACCAACCTCTTCAAATATCTCCGGGGAATTACGATGAGCGTGTTTTTCAGGTACTAATATTTCCAACTTATTTATACTCCAGTTCAGTTCAGCAAGATTTTGAACTGAAACTATTTTGTTTGTGTTTTGTTATGTTTTTCAGTTGAGTTCAGTTCAGTAAGAAATCAGCTCGGATGAACAGGGTCTAACTTCGATCTCTTCATCATGATTGATATTATACTTATACATTTATGATTTTTTTGAAGGTGTTGAAATATTTGTCCCACATCGGTTTCTTATAAAGATAATGACTTACATATAAGGTCTTGGGTCACCTCCACTTAATACCAATTGGTTTTAAGATGGAAGCCCAAGATACCTTGAAATTTTACAGAAGGGATTGGACTTTGTAATTTCGGAAGCAAAAAAGTACGGTATTCGATTGATTTTGAGTTTTGTTAACAATTTCAAAAACTTTGGAGGGAGGCCTCAATATGTTGAATGGGCGAGAAATGCAGGAGCTCGGATTTCCCGTGACGATGATTTCTACACGCATCCAGTTATCAAAGAATACTATAAGAATCACATCAAAGTGAGCCCTAAATAAATGAATGATCAGTTCAAATATAAATAATGAATTCACTTTTTTTTAATTATTATTATCTATAAATTTGCCATATGATATAAGCTAAAATAGTATTTTCATTTAATTCTCTAATAAACAGGAAGTTTTGACGAGGTTTAATACTATTACAAGTATAACTTACATGAATGATCCCACGATTATGGCTTGGGAACTCATCAACGAGCCTCGTTGTCAAATCGACTATTCAGGACGAATACTAAATGTGAGTACTACTCCCTCCATTCCACCAGTAATGACATATTTACTTTTTCAAAATCAAATTTGATAAACTTTGACCATAAATATAAATTAACAGTATTCTCTAAATATTAATTTTTTATGCAAAACTAGTACATGTAGATAGCGATATTAACGGTCAAATATGATCATTGAAAATCGTAAAAAATTAATAGGTCATTATTGTTAGGATGGAGGGAGTATATGATTAGTGGACGTCGTTTAAGAAATCTTCTTTTTTATTTAATCTCAAATTTTGAAATAAATTAATTTGTGTATGGTAAATATTTATAGGGTTGGGTACAAGAAATGGCAAGCTATGTAAAGTCATTAGACAAAAACCACTTGTTGGAGATTGGATTGGAAGGATTTTATGGAGACACCATGTCTGAAGAGAAAAAATACAATCCAGGATATCAAATTGGAACGGATTTCATAGGCAACAATATGATCAAGGAGATTGACTTTGCCACTGTTCATGCATATCCACCTCAATGGTAATCAATACATGGTTTATTATTCTCATAATTCTAATAACTTAACTAGACAATATTCAGTGAATTATCCTGAATTCTGAAAAAACACGTGGCATCTTTAAAAGTACAATTAGATATTTTAATAAAAATCCACTAGCACTCTCTTGTTTCTAAGGTAAATCATATGTTTGGATTGAAAGTTCTTATTCTGTACTTGGATGTGGTACACTTTCCTTTTTTTGGTTGTTTTTGAGAATTTGACAATATTTTTTTTATGGCAAGATTTTTTTCAATCTCATCCACTCATTTTACTTTTTCCTTCCTAAATTTAATTTCATCCACACATTTCATTCACTTAAATCCAACCACATAAAGCTATGATGCCACATCCAACAAAACAGAGGTACGTATTTCTGCCTATCACTAACTCCTCCTGTTATAATTCTGAATTTGTCAATGGTCATGGTCATGTTCATGCAGGTTGCCAGGTAAAAATGAAAGCACACAAAAGATATCCATGCAAAGGTGGATGAAAAGTCACTGGGAAGATTCAAAGAAGATATTGAAAAAGCCGTTAGCGTTATCTGAATTTGGAAAATCGAGTAAAGACCTGGGGTTCACTCTTAACAAGAGAAATGAATACATGAGAAATGTGTATGGGCTCATTTACGGGCTTGCAAGAAGTGGAGGAACAATGAGTGGAAGCTTGATTTGGCAACTCATAGGCCCAGGTATGGACTCTTATGATGATGGTTTTGCCATAGTTTTGGGCCAGAATCCTTCCACCACCACAATCATACCTGGCCAAGCCCACGCCATGGTAGATTTGGCCCAAAACTACCTCCAACACAATACCCAAGCCCACGGTTGGGTCAGCTCCATATGAAGTTTATTTTGTAGATACTAACTTCTGAAATAGTACTCCCCGTCTCAGCTAGATTTGTACTGTCATCATATTACGTTGTTCGAAAAATATATTTAATCTTTAATATCTTTCATTAAGAATAATTTAAATTAATATAAAGTTAATATTTTGAAAATATATGTTAGAACAAATCTAACAATGTATCACAAATAGTAGTTATACTTGGACATCAATTTAATTTTATGGTCAAAGTTAATAATTTTTTACTAAATAAATAGTTAAATTGCAACTTGAAATGAGACGGAAGGAATACCTAAGTTCAAAAAATAGAAATGAGTGCTCTTCAAATGGACATAAGAATTATAACCTTTTTCATATACGGAAGATTTTAATATTATTTATAAGGTATGGGCAAAACAGTCCTACCTCCACACAATTAAGCCCAGCTAGGGAAGCTAACCCAAATTGGTAAGAGAGAAAAGAGTGATGTGAAGGATAGGTCACTTCGGCCGCTAACCATATACTCCCTCCGTCCCAATAGTAGTTGCCGAAGTGTTTTTGGCACAAAATTTAATGAATTGTGACGGTTCACATGTTTGGAGGGGTATAATTAATTGATAAATTTGGTCAAAAAAATTAGACAATCTTGGGCCTTTAGATTTTACCAAATTTGAAAAAAGACAAAACATGTCATTATTGGTGGGACAGACTAAAATAGAAAGTATGTCATTACTGCTGGGACGGAGGGAGTATCAAGGAAGCATCGTGCAAAGAGGTAGGGTTACCGTAATTCTTCCTCTTCATTAACTAGTTAGGGTTATTTTTGAACTAAAATTATATGAGAATTATATTGGTATTTAGTCAAATAGGTAGGGTTATATTGGTATATATCCCTTCTTGTTATTCAATGTTCATACATGTGATTTCCTCCCAATTATTTTTTTTCCTTTTAATGCCCAATACACAAGTTGAATGTGAATTCCCAAAACCAATCTTTGTTATATGTTCACACATTTTGTAGGACTTAAAAATGTATAATGTTAAAAAAAGAAAAATGACAATATATATATATATATATTGTTACATATTTGACTGAGTGTACTTCCATAACGAGAAATTTCAATTGCTCGCACAAGTTTGATGATTTTGTTTATGGGATGTGCATGTTATGTGTGTGTGTTAAAAAAATGAAATAGATGCCTAAAATCTAGGTCGGTAGTAGTGAAAGGTACCTATTCATTCAATAAATATTTCGTGGTGAGAAGGTTTATGATACCCAAAACCCGCCAATGAAAAAAACCTAAAACCCAATCGTAATATATGTAGCCCGAAGTATACACAACATTTATCATGAAAAAAAAACTCATGGTCGACTTAGAAGTTCTGGTAAAGGTTAAATATTTCATGAAACAAACTGAAGACACAACAATAATAGTGAGATGTTCTTCTTCTTCTTCATGTTTAAATGTACTAGTGATGCAATCAGTGGTGCTGGAGTACGTATATCAAATGTGTACAAACGGGTAGAATGGACTAATGATATGGTGAAACTTATGAACACTCATCTTTCTTATATTTACACATAAGAGTGTAGCGCAACGATTCTTCACTTTAATTAAAAAGTGGGAGGGTTCTTGGATTTGAGGAGAAGCAAGTCTAGTGTTCCCTCAGAAATTATGTTTCACTGGGGTTATTGTGTATCAACCATATTGTGCCAGAATAAGTTCAATTGTTTGAACAAGAAGTGAACGAAATTGAATGAATTTTCTAAGAAGCACTACTTGTGATATCGTAGAGAACCCAAAGTTCATGTAATCAACGAATCTGAACATTAAAGGAGTTGGGGAAGTCCTGACATGAAGATAATCATTGAAATTTGGTTTAACCTAAATTTGTCAATTATATCAACTATGTTCCAACATTGATTATCTAAGTAAGTATGTAGAAAATGTAAAACAAGAACACACATATTTGGTTATGTAGTTCGGTGAAAACCACCTACATATGCGGGCCTAACCCAATTCATAATAAATCTACTAATAAAAAAGAGATATTACAATGCACACATGACAACTATATTTATCTTTTCTAATTACAATTAGTGAATTTTGCAAGCTCCCCCTGCTACCAATCCGCCTTGATTAGACTCCCTGGGGTCTCAATACTCGTCAATGCTGGATCTTCTCCTCCAGAGAATTAAGGCATATGATTATGAACTTTGATCAAAGAGTGTTTATTATGTTAGAACCAGACTATGAGCTCTTGGCTACTCTGAATTTATGAAAACTTAGATGCAGATTTTCTTCAATTAAATTCATAAGAAGCTTAGCCAGAATGTCTACATATATATGCAGATCGCACGTCTTGAGTTTGTTGTGCTAATGGAATTCTATCTCCACAAAATATTCTGATAACAATCAAATCCCTTGGAGATAGGAATTCCCAAATCTAATCCCTTGAAAAAAGGAATTAGAATATTTCGTCCATATTTTCACCATAGCCAAATTTCCATATCAATTCTAATTCCATAATTCTAATCCAATCCCATAAATATAGGAATTGATATATTGTTCAATCAAATACAACCTAAACGAAATATTTCTTCTTGTATTTGCCAACATACGCCTCCATATCTTGCAAACCTTCCTTCTTTTATGTTACAACATAACAATTCCATATTTGATAATTTCCACAAAGAGGCCAAGAAAGTAGCAATTCAAGCAAAGATTGCAACATTGAAAGTTCAGCTAGCTGCATTAGAAGCTGAATTAGCACAGATGGATGCTGAGATTTGAATATTTTAATGCTTGATTTTCTGATTGCTGCCTCTGGAACTATTTTTTTGGCATGTTTTATGGCCCCAAGGGGAAGCACTTTTGGATTCTGTTTTCTAGATGTTAATTGTTGGTTATTGTTATTTTGGATTTCTGGATGGAGATTATTTTGAGCCCGGGCTGAATACTGTGGTCGTTTTGGATTTCTTGTTTGCTTGTGGGGATATTTTGGAGCTCCCAGCTTCAGGGACTATCCATGGAAAACCATGTATTTTTCTTGTAGAGAAGGTTCTGGAGTTAGCCTTTACTGGAGTCGCAACTACTATCACATCATCATTCTTAACTGGCACCTTACTCATTTTAGCCAGAACTGAGATAATGCATAGATGTTGTAGACAATTCTTCATTCTTGAGGAGATGGCTTGGAACACCATATTTTCTTGGATAATTCTTCCCAAATTGACTGGAATTTTCTTCCAAATGCAGTATACCAATTTGGCCATTTCTCTTGTCAGGGCTGAGGTGTTGGTAGATGGAGTCCAGTAATTTATATCAATTTGGGAATAACAAAAGTACCTGCTGGTTAGACTTGACATGGTTGCATTCCCCTGCTCCGCCCATTTAGTCATTAAGCCTCTTGTGATTTCAGTCAATATCTGGTCATTAGTCACTTCCAGTTCCTCGGCATAAGCGGTTTCAAATCCAGGAGCTGTTAGACTAATTACTTTGTTGATCTTTTCAGTAGATAATTCCATTACCTTTCCTCGTACATATACCCATCCATACCAGTCAGTACCAACTCCTTATTGTATCTTTTGAACACTGTGGCTACAGTTGTGTACCTCAAGTAATCAAGGAAGGCTGTAAAGTCACTTGCCTTATAAGAGACTCTAGATCCTGGGGTCTCTCTGATAGAATGTTCCTTCTGCTGATGGTCTCCCAACTATCTTGACACACTTCATTATAAAATTCTTCATTCAGTGCATCTCTGCCAGATGGTGCTTTCCTGGAACTCTAGCCAGCTTCCTTCTCCACTATTTTGTTCTTCCTTTCAGGCTGACTTGATTCTGCTTCAGCCTCAACAACTTTCCTCTTGGATCTCCTGTTTGAACAAATTCATCCAGTATTTCATAGTTGGTATATTCCATATTCTGTAAGTTCTTCTCTCGTGTTGGAACACCAGTTATAGAATCACTTGCCTCCACACCAATAATCTCAATTTCTTTAGTACTCGGTTGGCCTGATGTTGGAACATCATGATGGACATGCATAGAATTTTCAACCTCCCCTTCCTCATTTTCGTGTTGATCTGATGTTGGAACATCATCAACCATCAGCTCTTCTGCTAAACCATCATCTCTCTCTGTCTCCATCTCAAGGGTCTCACCATACACATTCTCAGTAAACTGATTTTTTACTTCAGGTTCATTAGCCAATTCATTCACTTCTTCCTCATTTAGTGATCCACTCTCATGTCATGGTCCTCATCATGAACTGATGTTTGAATCAGTTTCCCCACCTTCCTCTGTTTCATCAATCTCCATGTCCATAACATCTTCCTCATCATCATCCACAATCTCTATCACAGGTGGGGGTATATTCATAAGCCTTTCAAAATTCTTAGCAACATGATGATAAAAAACTTGAACTTCTTTGTAACTAGAGGAGCTCAACACATTTAAATTTTCAGGCCAATCATTTCTTCTCCTCAATCCGAGTATTCTCGGACCAGAGGCCTTAGTATACACATATAACTTTATTTCCTTCATACTCTACACATGCTAATTCAGTTAACCTAGGGTTCCAATCCTCCATGTACTGAATATCCCATATAATTACTTCAAGCAGGTGACTTAAATCATACCCATTTATTTTCCCCGACAAAGACTTAAAACCTCCCAAATCTACCTTCTTATCATGCTTTATATAGTACTCAATACAATCATCAAAAGATTTAAACCACTGGCCGTAAAAGTGAAGGATTTTCCTCTGTAGAACTCAGCCTCTAGTATTGGGGCATTCTCTGGCAGGCCAGAAAATACAACTTGTACCCCTGGTTCTGGAATCCCTTCAAATTTTTCTAGCACGGAGCTCTCTATGAGTTGAATTTTCTTCTCAACCTCTAATCCAAAAGAATTCTTGAAATAACTGCTCTTCTCCACGTTAAGTTTTAGGAATAGAATTTTTTTAATGCTGTAGGCAAAAATTCTGAGAGCCTGGGATATTTTCTTCCTCTCCACCATAGGGTTTTAGTGCGCAAAGATCGAGCACAATCTCATAGTATCAGGAATGTGCCAAGAGAATCGGGAGGCAAAGATATTACTTAAGGCAAAGTGGGTACAAGATGGAAGGTAAAATTTTACTTCCTTTTTTCTCTCAAGAACCGCACCACATTTTCTCTTTCCAAGGTAATAATTACCTTTTGAACTACCATCCATCAAAATCAAATCATTCTCTCTCTCCAAATTAACTTTCCACATTTCAACATGAACACCTCTTCCATATTTTTGTATTTTTCTTCTTTCTTATTTTTTTTTGTTTTCGCATTTATGTACAAAAAAATAAACAACAAAAATATATAGCTAAATCAAAGCTTGTAGAGGTGTACCTCAAATATGGCACACACCTAGGTGTTGCCGGAGGAGCTCAAATGTGACAGAATCCAATGGCTTTGAAAAAATATCTGCAAATTTTCCTGATGTTGGAGCATAAGCCACTATAACTTCCTTTCTCTCAACAAGATCTCGAATAAAGTGATGCCTTTCATCAATGTGTTTATTTCGAGAATGCTGGACTAGATTCTTAGGTATATCAATAGCACTTTTATTGTCACATAAAATCTTCAGAGGTCCTTGATGAATTCCATAATCTCTCAGCATCTGTTTCATCCATAATAATCGTGCACAAAAATTTCCAGCATCAAGATATTCAGCTTTAGCAGACGACAAGGAAATAGAATTTTGTTTCTTACTCTACCAGGAAACCAAATTTATACCAATAAAAAAAACAACCACCAGTAGTACTTTTGCGATCATCTGTATTACCTGTACAATTAGAATGACTATAGCCAATAAGAAGTGAGTCCTAATTCTTAGACTACCAAATTCCATGCTCAGAGGTCCCTCTAACATATCAAATAATCCTCTTGACTACTATCAGGTGAAATTTCTTACGGTTCGCCTGAAATCTTGCACGTACCCCTACACTGAAACATATGTCTGGTTGACTAGCTATAATATACAGTAAACTCCCAATCATACTTCTGTACAATTTCTGATCAACAACAGTACCTTTCTCATCCTTCCCTAATTTACATGTGGCTCCCATTGGAGTTTGAATTGATCGAGAGTTGCTTAAGCCAAATAGTATCACCAAATTCATAGCATACTTACTCTGATTAATGAACAATCCATTCTTTTCTTGCTCCACCTGAAGTCCTAGAAAATAAGTGAGTTCGTCAACCATGCTTATCTCGAATTCATCTTGCATTAGAGTGACAAAATCATGTACCATAAACAATGAGGTAGAGCCAAAAACAATGTCATCAACATAAATTTGATTAATCAATATTTTTGATGATCTATCTAGCACAAATAAAGTGTGATCTACTCCCCCTCGACTATAACCTTTCTTAATTAGATAATTGGCCAGTCGCTCATACCAAGCTCTGGGTGAATGTTTCAAGCTATATATTGCCTTTTTGAATCTATACATGTGTCGTGGATAGTGAGGATCTTCAAATCCTTTACGTTGCTCGACATAGACCTCTTCATTCACCAAACCATTCATAAAATCACTTTTGACGTCCATCTGGTACAATATAAAGTCCAAAGTATAGGAAATAACAAGTAAAATCTGAATAGATTATAACCTGGAATCTGGTGCAAATGTTTCATCGAAATCCACTCCTTCCACTTGAGTATATCCTTGAGCCACTAGCCTTATTTCGAGTAATCTGTCCATTAGCATCTAACTTGTTCTTGAAAATTCACTTGGTGCCAATAACGTTGACTCCTTTGGGCCAATGAGTAAGGTACCATACATTATTGCGTTCAAATTGTCCAAGTTCTTCTTGTATGGTCGCAATCCAATACTTATCAAGCAGAGCTTCTTTATAATTCTTGGGTTCAATAAGAGAGATAAAACACTGTAATCGTGCAAGTTCCTTGTAGTTTACCACGTGGTAGTGTATGGGTTCTCTTGACACTAGGTCTGGTACAGCCTGTGTTGGAACATGGGGGGTGAAGAGCTGGAGTTTGATGTTCCAACATCGCTGTCATCTGGGTCCAAGGATTCTCTGAAACTTCTGGTGTTCCAACATCGACTCGCTGATCAGTCAGATCGTTCTGTGTTGGAACATGAACTGGTGCTGGTTCATCTTCTCATTCTCTTGATACAATTTTAGTGCCAAGATTGTAAACCCTGTAGGCACCACTGTTCACAGAGTATCCTAGAAAAATTTCATCATCACTGCGACTGTCGAACTTTGCCAACTGTTCTCTATCCCTGAGAATATAACACTTGTTGCCAAATACATGAAAATATGAGACATTAGGTATCCTACCTTTCCAGATTTCATATGATGTCTTGCTTGTGAAAGGATAAAGATACACCTTGTTTATTTTATAACACGCTGTGTTGACTGTTTTCGCCCACCATTTCTTGTGAATATCTTTTTCTACCAACATTACTTGAGCCATCTCCTGTAGATTCCTATTTTTCCTTTCAACAATGCTATTCTTCCGAGGTGTGATTGGTGCTAAAAAATCACGCTGAATGCCAATCTCATCACAGAAGTCACTAAACTGAGAATTTTCAAATTCTCTGCCATGATCACTGTGAATCCTCACAATCTTCCTAACAAGACTCCCCCTTCCTGTTTGCAGTTTGATCACCAAAATTCTAATTTTTTTTAGAAATGCCACCGAAGTATATATGGATAACCCATCTACATATACAAAAATATCCTTCTTGCCAGTCATACTAGGTGTATTGACTAGACCCATCAGATCCATGTTTAATAATTTAAGATTTCTTGAAGTTGTAACGTACGGAACAGATGAATGAGGTGATCAAATTTGTTTACCTTGTTGGCATGGTCCACACTAAATTCCTTTTTTGTGGCTGAGAGTAGGCATACCTCGAACTGCTTTAGAATTTGCAATCTTCACCAATGTTTTATAGTTGATGCGCCCTAGCCTCGTGTGCCACATTATTTCTTCATCATCCTTGGAGCTTAGACACTTAACTTCTTGTTCCATCAGGCAGCAATTGCCTGAAGATCGAATTCCTAAGAGTACCTTATCCACTCCATGTTTGACAATGCATTTGTCTTTATGAAATTCCACAGTCATATTGTTGTCACATAACTGGATGGTACCCAGTAGATTTGCCTTCAAATCTTCTACTAGTAGACCGCTTGTGAAAGTTGAGAATCCCTCAATCTGTAATTCACCTTTGCCAACAACTTGACTCTTCTTTTTATCACCAAATGTAACAAAGCCACCATCATATGGTTTAATCTTTGTCAGAAACTCATGTGTTCCAGCCATATGTTGAGAGCATCCACTATCAAAGTAACACGAGTCTCCAGAGTATGAAATAAAAGATGTGTGAGAAACCAGAAAATCATTAGTACGCTTAGGAATCCATACCTTTCTGACCAATTTTGATTGCTGTTTCTCGTCCATGTTGGAACATGCCGACAATTTTCGTCCATTCATAATGTCTCTGAGCAGCTAAGACATTACTCCTATATGTAACCTTGATAGGAGAAGTAATTGCACAAAGAAGGTTTTCTTCCCTGAGTCGTAATTACTTTCTTCTTCATAGCCTATAACCCTGCCTTGAAATCTAAAGTGCTGCTCTCAGCACTGTCATAGCCAATTCCTTGTCTGTCTCCAATGTTTTTTCCCATGGTCAGAATATCATCCAGTTTTGCCTTACCAGTGTTCAACTTGATGATTGCTGCTTCAGCCATCTCAACCCTCTCCATAGCCAGCCTTAAATTCCGCTTCTGCTGTTCAATCTCATTTTCTCGTATTTCTACTAGACCCATCAGTTTTAACTTTCTTTCAGCAAGTTGACTTCTTTCTAATTTTAGGACCTTATTAGTCTCACAACTTTAACCCTCATCTCATACATGTTCTCATATGCATTGTAGATGTCTTCATCATTCACTTCCTAGCCATCATCGTCACTTGTGGAATCACCACTCAGCTTTTCTGTGTTGGAACATGCAGTTATTTCAATCATCACTATGTTGTAACATGAACTTGTCATTTTGACCATGTCATGAATCTTTGCTCCAAATGCCACATTGTTGCTGTAGAGTTCCTCTTCTTCTTCCACTTCTTCATCATCACTCCACGAGGTAACGTAAGACTTTCCTAGCTTCTTTCATGTATTAGCCCATTCAGCCTGGATGTGACCATATCCTTCACATTTCTTCATTGAATTCTTCCAGACTGATTTGCTTCACCACCCTGATTTCTTGAGATCTACGGATTGGACAGTGCAAATTATGACCCTCTATTATTTCAAAATCTTGTGCACGAGGTCTATTTCCACCCTCGCCAGTTTTCTCTTTGATCTCATATTCACCACTTTCTTCAGCATTCTTGAAATTTTTTGTGTGACCAATGCAAGTTAAGTTCTTCAATATTATTATCACTTTCATCATCATGGTCTGTCTTTGAAGAAGAAACTTTGAAATCCAATTCCTTTTGCGCTTTCTTTGTGGGTGGTTCTAGACTCATCTCATATGTCTGCAAAGATCCCATACACATAAACTTGGTTACGCAGTTTGGTGAAAACCACCTACATCCGCGGGGCTTGGCGCAGTTCAGAATAAATCCACTAATCAGAAAGAGATATTACAATGCACACCAAAAAACTATATTTATCTTTTCTAATTACAATGAGTGGATTTTGCAATCTCCCATTGCTACCGATCCTCCTTGATCAGACTTCCTCTGACTTCAATACTCGTCGATGCTAGATGTCTTCCTCCCAAGGAATTAATGCATATGATTATGAACTTTGATGAAAGAGTCTTTATTCTGTTGGAACACAACTATGAGCTCTAGGCTACTATGAATATATGAAAACCTAGATGCAGTTTTTTTTCCAATTAAATCTGCATGTAGCTTAGCCAGAATATACACGTATGTATGCAGATCGCACGTCTCAAGTTTCTTGTGCGAATGGATTTCTATCTCCACAATATATATTTAATAACAATTAAATCTCTTGGAGATAAAAATTTTCAAATCTAATCCCTTGAAATAAGGAATTAAAATATTTCGTCCATATATTCACCATAGCCAAATTTTCATATCAATTCTAATTCCATAATTCTAATCCAATTCCATAAATATAGAAATTAATATATTCTTCAATCAAATACAACCTAGAAGAAATATTTCTTCTCGGATTTACCAACACTCTCCACCATATCTCGCAAAACTTCCTTCTTTGATGTTACAACATAATAATTTCATATTTGCATAATTTCCACAAATTGCCAACTAGATAAATCTTGACTTTACAATCATGTTGCTAATATTTAAGTAAATTAATTTTTTATTGTTTAATATTTTACTTACAAAAATCCAAATCATAGTGTGAGCACTACTTACAGAAAATAGTTCAGATTTACAATTGGGGCAATAATTCGTTTTGGCATTCAAGACCTTCTTTTCATTAGAGGCTACCTTTCATAGCTCCCCGATTAAAATATATAGATAATTTTGTTCTTGATTTTCTGAGACTGAGGAAGAAATAGTTGTTTGTCAGACACTCAAACGTGCTCTTGTGACAAATAAGCTTAAAGAAACACATAAGAATAGTAGAAATTATTATTTACAAGATACACCAAGATCCATTACATGAAATGTTAGTTTAAAAGTGTTTATTTCAAAAGCCAAAGTGAACCAAAGAAATATCCTGATTCTAGAGGTTGTTTCGGGGCCTTCTCGGGAGACTCGTTATTTTGTAAAGTCACCAGATTCATCTGGGTTGGCCTTGAAACTTGGAAGGGTTCTACCAAGTGATTTATTCGTCAAGGACTTAGAGGTTTCTAATAAGTGTGCTCAGATAAACTGGAGATCAAATAAATTGAAATGGGGGTGTTTGACATCTGTAGCTTAAATGGAACATATTTAAACTATCATACTATCCACCATAATTTTTCTAGAAACAGGCACTGAGGTGATTCAGTTGAGATTGATAATGGAAATACAATAACTCTTGACACAAATGTTTGGAGATAGATTCATTAAATATCTGGATAATCATTTAGAACAAAACCTTACATTAATATTTTTAATAAGTACACATTTGGATATATACTATAATGCAACTAGTTGTGCATAGCGTACGTGCAATGCACAAATTTAGTACGATAACACACAAAATGATCCCCGTATCTCATAAATATTCGTGATCTTTGTATTTTATAAAATGGAAAAATTATTTGCGCACAAATGTTTGTTAATGTTGAACTTAATAGTAAAAATAAACTTAATTGAAATATTAATTGGATTTATGGAAATAGCTCATCTTGGCCTTGGAGACCTACCACTCATTAAAGGAAAACTTCTGCATCTCCTGGTTAAAATATATAGATAGTTTGTTCTTGATTTTCTAAGACTCAAGAAGAAATTATTTTTTGCTAGACGCTCAAGTGTGCTCTTGTGCCAAATAAGGTTAAACAAACACAAAAGTCTAGTAGAAAATATTATTTGCAAGGTACACTAAGTTCCATTTCAAACAACGTTAGTTTAAAAGAGTTTATTCCAAAAGCAAAAGTGGACCAAAGAAGCATCTTGATCCTAGAGCTTGTCTTGGGGGACACGTTATCCTGTGAAGTTGTCAAATTCATCTAGATTGGCCTTGAGACTCGTAAGGGGTTCAACCTAGTGATTTATTTGTTAAGGATTTGGAAGTTTCTAGCAAGTGTCCTCATATAAACTGGAATTCGAATAAATTGAACTGGGAGTTGTTTGCACTGATAGTTTATATAGAACATATTTAAAATACCATGTCAAACACCATCTTTTAGAAGCAGGCATTGACATTGAAAATGTGATACATTAATTCTTGGCACAAATATTTGGAGATAGATTTGTTAAAAAAGATAATTAGTTTTGTACAGAATCTTACATTAATATTTTTAATAAATACAAACATTTGAATATATATATATATATATATATATATATTATATAATGCTACTCATTGTTGTGCATAATATACGTGCAGTGCACAAAGATAGCACGGTAATGCACAAAATGTGCCCCATGTCGCACAAATATTTGTGATCTTTATATTTTATAACGTGAAAAAATTATTTATGAAAAATGTATGTTAGTGTTGAACGTAATAGTAAAAATAAAATTGATTAAAATTTTAAATGGATTTAGGGCAATAGCCCGTCTTCGCCTTAGGGACCTACCTCTCATTAGAGGCTACCTTCTGTGACTTCCCGATTAAAATATTTTAATAGTTTTGTCTTTTATTTTGATTTTCTGAGACTCAATAAGAAACTGTTGTTTGTCAAACACTCAAGCGTGCTCTCGTGACAAATAAGCTTAAAGAAACACATAAATCTAATAAAAAATTGTTTGCAACATACACCAAGATCAATTCCAGATAACGTTAATTTGAAAGAGTTTATTCGAAAAGCCAAAGTGGATCAAAGAAGCATCCTAATCCTAGAGGCTGTCTCAGGGCCTTCTTGGGGGACTCGTTATTCTGTGAAGTCGTCATATTCATCTAAATTAGCCTTGAGACTTGGAAGGGTTCAACCCAGTGATTTATTTGTCAAGTATTTGAAAGTTTCTGGCAAGGATACTCGGATAAATTGGAATCCAAATAAATCTAAATGGAGTTTGTTTGGCACTGGTAGCTTATATAGAACATATTTTAAATATCGTGTTGTCCACCACCATCTTTCTAGAAGCAGACATTGGGGGTTGAAATGGAGGTATAGTTATTCTTGGCCCAAATGTTTGGAGATTGGTTCACTGAATAAGATATTCAGTTTGGCACAGAACCTTACACTAATATTTTTAATAAGTACAAATATTTTGATATATAATATATAATGCTACTAATTGTTGTGCATAGTATACGTGCGATGCACAAATTTAGTATGATAACGCTCAAAATGTGCTTCGTATTGTACAAATATTTGTGATCTTTATATTTTATAAAGTGAAAAAATATATTTATGCCCAAATGTATTTTTAATGTGGAAATTAATAGTAAAATATACTTATTTTAAATTTAACTAGATTTAGGGCAATAGCTCTTCTTGGACTTAGGGGCCTACCTCTCATTAACGGTTACCTTCCGCAGCTCGCCCGTTAAAATATGTAGATAGTTTTGTTATTTATTTTTTGAGACTCTAGAAGAAATGGTTGTTTGTCAAAGAATCAAGCGTTCTCTCGTGACAAATAAGTTTTAAAAAATCTAGTACATAGAAAATTTTATTTGCTGGATACACCAAGATGCACTCCGAATAACATTAGTTTGAAAGAGTTTATTCCAAAAGTCAAAGTGGACCAAAGATGCATCTTGATCCTAGAGATTTTCTCAGAGCCTTCTCGTGGGACTCGTTGTTCAGTGAAGTCATTAGATTCATCAGGATTGGCATTGACACTTGTAAGGGTTTCAACCTAGTTATTTGTTAGTTAGGGATTTGGAGGTTTCCAACAATTGTGCTCGGATAAAATGGAATTTAAATAAAATGAAATGGGAGTTGTTTGACATTGGTAGCTTAAATGGAACATATTTAATCTATCGTTTTGTCCACCACCATCTTTCAAGAAGCAGGCATTGAGGTGATTCGGTTGAGATTGAAAATGGAGATACAATAACCCTTGGCACAAATGTTTTGAGATAGATTCATTCAACAAATAATCAGTTTAATACAAAGCCTTGCAATAATATTTTTAATAACTATTTTTTTGGATATATACTATATAATGCTCCTAGTTGTTGTGCATAGCATACGTTCACGACAATGCACAAATTTAGCACGAGAACCCACAAAATGAGCCTAAGTCGAACAAATATTTGTAATCATTATATTTTATAAAATGGAAAAATACTTACGCACAATGTTTGTTAGTGTTGGACTGAATAGTAAAAATAAACTTAATTGAAATAACAAAAGTTTGGGCAATAGCTCGTCTTGGTCTTATGGGCCTACCTCTCATTAGAGTCTACCTTCCGCGGCTCCCAAGTTAAAATATATAAATTATGTTCTTGATTTCAAAGACTCAAGATGAAACTATTGTTTGTCAAACATGCATGTGTGCTCTCGTGAAAAATAAGCTTAAAGAAACAC
>JAULKJ010000002.1:10254576-10270653 GCA_032355405.1 Rubia balearica
GGGTTTCGAGTGAGAGAGAGGAGAGGACAGGGAAATTGATATGAGCGAGGGAAAGGGAGTTACTATGCCGAGAAAAGAGCCGTTGGAGGCTCTCTGTGAACCTCGTCAACCCATGTTACCTTGTTTTTCTCAACTCTGACAAGGATGATGGAGATGATGATGATGGAGTAATTTATTTTCAGTAGGCTCAGTTCATCATTTAGAAATTAGAATTATGGTTTTAGTATGAGTTTATAAATTATAATTTCATTGTATCAGTTCATTTGATGGCCAGGAACAGAGGGAAAAAAGGGGGAAATCATTAATATTCATTACACTCACTATAATTATTTATGAGAAAATTTTATATGTTAGAAATTTTGTATGTTAAGGTGAGAGTTCAATCACATGTTGACATATGTCCAAAAATTCAACCACCATTTAATATTCAACTATTTTTTTAGAAAAATAAATAAAAATTGACACCTGTCAATATGTGATTGGCCCAACACCTTAACATATAAAATTTCACAACATATAAAATTTTCTGTTATTTAGAGAAAAAGTTGCAGGAAATGTATTGTTTCCATAAGTTTATGGAAAGTTCACATTGATTTTTACCTTAAATATTGTATTTTTAATAAAATTTAAATATTATATTTTTAAATAAAATTTAAATATTATATTTTAAAAGTTGAACAAGTAATAATATGCATTTGAATGTGAAAATATATAATATATATTTTCAAAATGTCAAAAAAATAATATAATTTAATAAATGCACTATATAACGTTAAAAAAGTGGTCTACACATAAGTTTAGGGACATGCTGCTATCAGGAATCCACTCTTAATTGTACTCACTAATGCCTGAACCTCCCTTTCTCATAAGTTTTTTTCCCAATTAATTTATAAAAATTGGTGTTCATAGATGCTGGTCTAACGTTATTTTTTATTTCAACAATTTTTAAAAGATAATTGAAACAACTTCTCTTAAAATATGTTGAAACATTTACTATATGTAGATCCACAATAAATTGCTAATTGGATCATTGATTGGACGTTGCTCGTGAAACAAGTGAAGCAGTGGATTTTATACGGATATTAATTTCGATCGGATTGATAAAGATAAAAGGTAATTCTTTATATTTGTGATGCTCAATATAGTGATATGTACATACCATTAATCTTTTTTAATTCCAGCAATTAATAATACGTGTCTCACATTTTACGTAAAGTGATTTGTAGACGTAGATTTTGGCCTAGTATCTAATACAAACGGTCTTATATATCGTGTGAGTATGTGATCATTTATTTTTATTCTCTAAAAGTGATTTAATTGGGTAGGAATTTAATCATTTTTATATGTTTACATAATTGTAGAAATATACATATGACAATGTGGACTTTCACATAACTGGATGCCTGGCTTTATATGATATTAGCACTCGTTTGAGAATCTTTTATGATACTATCAGAAAATTTTGTATGTTAGGGAATTAAATATGTGGGGGTGATGGTCCAATAATATCATGACAAGTTTATATGAATGAAAAATTAAAAGGTAATTTTTAATTTCTTTTTTAATTTTTTTTCTTAAATTATTTGCCACTTATTAAAATACTATTGGACCATCACTTTAACATAGTTAATCTCCTAACATGCAAAATTTTCCGGTGATACTATCATCTTATATTATGTCGATGTGGACTATAATTTTTTTTTAAATATTTCTTTGTGAAAAATGTCAAACAAAGCTCACTGATTTCTTTAAGTAAAGCGTTGCATTATTGTGACTAGAGGCTTGGAATATCCTTTGTTTAATTAGACATGGATCACTTGGTTTGAAGTAGAGGACCAAATTTATTTATTTATTTATATATATATATATATATATATATATCTATATTCGCTATTATTAGGATATTTTTTAGTTGAGATTTTTTTGACACTTTTTAGTTATGACAAGTTTAATATTCTTACCTCAACTCATTTTACTTTTAATTCTTTCAATCCAATTTTATTCACTCATTTAACATTTCCTAAATGTTAACACACAAAAATGATATGCCACTAATAAAAAACGAAGTGTGTATCTTCATCTTTCATTTTGCCACATAGACTTTCGTTTTAAATATAATGTTTAATGTCTTTGCGTAAATGAATTATGCTCATATCTTCCTATGATAGGTTATTGACCAATATAAGCAACGTGGGTTGGATTCCTTAACTCCGGTTCAATTAAAAAAACCATCATATAAAATGATTTTTTTCTCTACCGATCAAGCTGTTTAATAGTCAAGCAACTTTTATAATTCCAATTAACAACCCAAACAATCTCCTAATCATTTCATTTTTCTCGTCTCTGTAGATCAGTCGGAACCGCTTCCTGCTCCGGCCGCCAAAACCATGGTGAAGGCTATCAGAGTTCACCAACTCGGCGGTCCCGAGGTCAGTAAATCATTGAATTAATCCTAATTTTAGTCGAAATTTGAAAATGATTAAATTCATCCTTCATAGGTTTTGAAATGGGAAGATGTGGAAGTAGGAGAGCCCAGGAATGGAGAGGTTAGAGTGAGAAATGTAGCCATTGGACTCAACTCCATTGATGTGTTTTTCAGGAAAGGAGTTTACAAGGCCGACACATTACCATTTACTCCAGGTCTAACTTAAGATTTTGAGTCCAATGTTGTACTATTCCTTCTAACAGCCTCAACAATTGTGGGTTTTACGATTCTGTCAGTATGATCTCGGAGTTTGCATTCAGGTATGGAAGCGGTTGCTGTTGTGGTGACGGTGGGGCCTGGGGTAACTGGTCGGAAAGTCGGAGATGTGGTCGCATATGCCGGCAATCCGATGGGTGCCTATGCGGAAGAGCGGATTCTGCCTGCTGACAAGGTTGTACCTGTTCCTCCTTCCATTGATCCCGTTGTTGCAGCGTCTGTTTTGCTTAACGGAATGACGGCCCAGTTCTTACTACGCCGGTGTTTCAAAGTAGGTTAGCCACAATCAATCTTAGTTAAGACTACCAATTGGTTAAGACAATTATTATCATTATTTTGTACGCACAGGTCCAACCGGGACACACCGTTCTTGTTCATGCAGCAGCTGGTGTAGTCGGGTCTTTGTTATGCCAGTGGGCGAATGCACTAGGTGCAACCGTCATCGGCACTGTTTGTACTGAACAGAAGGCTGCACAAGCGAAAGAAGACGGCTGTCACCATACCATAATGCATAAAGACGAGGATTTTGTCGCTCGTGTTAACGAGATAACATCAGGCAAAGGAGTTGAAGTTGTCTATGATATTGTTGGAAAAGACACCTTCGAGGTAAGTAAGAGTCATTCAATGCCTTAACACTTAATGTCAGAGCTACCAATTGAGTAAGACACAATTATTCTCATTATTCTGAACAGATGTGTGTTCATCTAACATCTTGACGTCACTGGTGAACAGGGGTCATTAGCGTGCCTGAAAACTCGTGGATACATGGTCAGCTTCGGACAGGTATCCGGGGCACCAGACCCGGTACCTCTGTCGGTTCTTGGAGCGAAGTCTCTGTTCTTGACACGGCCTTCTTTAATGAGCTACTCTGAAACTCGAGATGAACTGTTGGAAGCTGCAGGAGAAGTGTTCGCGAATGTTGGTTCGGGTGTACTAAAGGTTCGGGTAAATCATAGGTATCCTTTGTCGGAGGCTGCTCGAGCTCATGCTGATTTCGAAAGCAGAAAAATATCTGGTTCAGTTCTTCTTATTCCAAAGAGTGAAGATCAGTGATGATAGTGAGTGCTTTATATGTGAAGCTTTGCTTCATTTCCAGTAATGCATCTTATGAAGCTCCGACTAATGGATGAACATTTTGTTTCACTGGTTTTTATCATTTTACAAAAAAATTGATATTTATGGGTATCACCGTATCGGTGTGGTGTAATTTTTATTTCAAAGTTTTTAAAAGATTGTTTAAGCTACCCTTCTAAAAAATATTAATCCACAAATAGACCGTGGATTGGATTATTGAGTGGATGATGTCGAATGTTATTTAGATTGTTTTATCTATTCAGTAGTGAAATTGGTTAGTAGAATTTTTTTAGGTGGGAGAGTTAAGCACCTAGGATGAGGGACTAAAAATATTTTAACAAGTAGTAAGTATGCTGAAAATATAAAAATAAAAGAAATTAGAAAATAAAAACTGTTATTAACTTCCAAACACATTTACACCTGTGAAAATATTATAGCGATCTCTTTTGATTTTTGAATTCAACTATAAAATGAATGTGGTATGAATCTACTTGCGAAAACTCTGAATAGCGGAAATTTAGATCATTCACCACACTAGGAATCTCGCCCAACCTAGTGTAGACCCACAAAATTCAAGAATCTAGCCCTCGGAGTATTCTTAATTTCGACTTGATCACTAACTATCACGCACGTTTAGTTCACAAGGTTATTAATACTTAATTTACCTGCACGATTAAGTAACAATGAAGATGCTCGCAAGCAATGAGCATAACTCAAAATTTCTAAAAAAAATTATTGATAAAAGGTTTGTTAATAATTTGGCCACTTCTCTCTTTTTATATGGAGAAATCGGCAATTACAAAGAAGACTGGATTATGTAGAAACCTAGTTCAAAGATGATTTGTCTTCTTTGTGCTAAACTAACTACTAAATAACCTAATCTAATCCTAACAAGAAATAAATCTCGGCAGCAATTTACTGGTAAAAGCCGAATTACACAAGTAATTTCTCGGCCCAAATCAACTTCCCAACTAACTAGCTAACTAACCATCTTTTAAAAATAAAAAAATAAATAATTAACCAACTATCTAACTATTTTAATTCAGTCGAATCTATTGATTACAAGGTCCAGGTGGCCAAATGTTAAAATTTATTATTTGTAGATTTTTTTTATAATTTATAAAATTAATAATTTATTAATCCTGGCTTCTTTCTTCTAGCATTCTGCGGAGCTTCTTTCTGCATTTGCCCATCTTAACACATGCATTTTTGTATGTATACACAATCCCATTAAAATGGGTGGGGAAAAGTGTAGTGTGTATTCTTTGGCAAAGTCTTCTAGGCTTTATTGGGATGTTCTTCATGCACACCATGTACTCTTTCCACGTATCCATGATTGAAACAATGTCATTTTGATATTTGTATCATAATGCATATTTCATTTTTATTATATATGTAAAAGAAATTATAGACGATAATTTTAGTGTAACCTCTTATATACCAAGTCTTATATCTCGCTAAGTATTTGATTATTCATTCTTAATTTAACTAGTTGGACTTTAGTCATTTCTAAGTGTTAACATGTAGAAAAATGCAGATGATGATATGGATCGACTGTTATATAATATTAGCGCTCGTTTTAGAAATTATTATATATGATCGATCATCTTATATTATTTCGACCTAAACTGTAATTATTGTTTTTACATTTCTTTGTAGAAAAATGTCAAACAAAGCTCACTGATTGGATTTCTTTAATGGTGAAGAGATGGTAAAGTGTTGCATTATTGTGACTGGAGGCTTGGAAAATCCTTTGTTTAATTAGACATGAAATACTACAGTCTGGAAAATGTCAGCAAAGAAATGGATACTTTAATATCTTAGTCAAAGTGAAATGCTCAACTAAAAAGTTAAAAACAATATTTTTTTTATAAAAAAAAAGGCACATAAAATGATTTCTTGTGTCTAGAGATCAAGGAGTTATACAGTTAACAATATTTATAATTCCAATTAACAGCCCAGATATTTTTAGATTTAGAGAAAGACTCATATGAGACCGTCTCATCATAACTTATGGTGAGACAAGGTACAAACAAAAGTTTTACAAATTACAAAAAGTATCCCATGTCATTCTCATCTTTAAATAATTGTATTTAAACCCCGTCTCACCATAAAATTAGGTGAGACCGTCTCACCCAAGTCTTTGTATTAGATTTAACAGAACACATTTTAATTACTACTAATGTTGGTACTTCGTCTACAACGAATACTTATACAAGTATTCTTGAGATGACCAATCGTTATTTAGTAAATAATAATTTTTAACATTAGTTTTTAAAAAAAATTTATATACATTTCTATCAACATATGTTTTGTTTTAGACCGACTAACGATTAAATAAAATTATTTTATAATTTATGTTACTAATGAGGTGATTTAATATTTTAAAAAAATCATATTTATTGCAACGATATTTTTGTAATTTTAAAACACTTTTAAAATGAATCACAATGTATAAAAAATTTAAATTATTTCTAAATGAAATATTTTATTATTATTTCAGATTATGTATTTTTTTGAATTTTTTTAGTGATATACGTGTATATATATTATGAGATATTTGTGGTTTTAAATATATATTTTAACAAGTAATGATTGATTATATATAGTAAAAAATTAAAATCAGTATGTTATTTTTAGAAAACTTGTATTTAGGTCCGTCAAAATGACTTTAATATCTTTGATTGACAACACAGAGTAAACTATTTCTATTATATGTTGCTTGGGATAAAACATCTTTCTCGTGTTGATTTCCACATATATATCCTCTTACCACATCCACACCATTTGACCGTAGCCCATCCACGCCTTAATTGTTTGAAACGTTACATTGTACATCTATAAATAAATTGTCATTTTAAACTTTACTCACCGTAATTAAGATCTCAGAGTACTAGACATAATTTGGCAGATGAATAATTTCAAACTCAGAGGGTTAAATTAGTAATAAATAAAACACCAGGGAGGTTTATGTCAAACAACCCTATTTTTTTAATTGTGCGAAGGGCCCTCGTCAGTCTTGGGGTGCGCCGGCGCTCACGACTTCTTGAGTTTCAACCCGTATTTTATTCATCAATTTCTGCAGTTTAGTATTCAAGAATTCTAACTATAATTTAATCGCGAAAGTCGAAAATTTCGTAACTATTCCTTGTTTGTCTACTGCTAATTTCCATTTTAAACTGTATTATTTTAAAAAATCCACCAAGAATTTCAACACATAATTTCTGTAATACTTCCTTATTATCTCCACATCTCGCGCAAGGATTTTTTTCCAAATTTTTTTAAGGAGTAAAGAATTATGGAGAGATGGAGAAAGACTTGTAGAGAGATCTCTACCTAAAATTTAGTTTGTCTCACAGGAGACCATATTCAATTTGAAAAAATGACGAGAGCAGGGGCGGAGGGACACGGGTGCTGGAGGGGGCTCCAGCCCCCGCCAACAAGTTTTCACGGAGTATTAATTTTGAAAATTACCCTTCAGCCCCCACCAGATATTTTTTAAGGGTATTAATTTTTTTTGAATTACACTTCAATCCCATCTTGAATATTATCGTATTTTTATTAGATATTATTTTATAAAAAATTGATTAATTAGCCTCCGCCAGAAAATTTTTCTGGCTCCTCCCCTAGATGAGAGTATAATTACACATAATAATATCGCGTGAGATAGTGTTACATATATGCAATATATATATATATTAATTTGTTTTTGTACAGTATCAATATATATATATACACATTATTGAAGTTATAATCTTATAAACATAATTTAAGAATAAACATAATTTAAGAATTTTTTTTTTAAAAAAACAGTTTATATTGATAACGGGAGTTACACAAATCCACAACATCTTTTACGCTACATATTATTGTATTAACCTGTAATGTCCATGCTCCAATACCAGGAGTCACTATCTAGGACAAAAACAGCCATTATGATATAAAAACATTCAATAATATCTTATTCCTCGATAACATAAAAATAAACATCCACCAATGAATCCAAATCAGACTAAACTAATATTCTCATCTCAGCTCTATTTACACGATAATTATTGTCACGCTGTTTAAAAAATATATTTGACCATCAATATTTTTACCTTCGTATAGTAACGATAAATAAAAAATAAATATTTAAAAATTATTTATTATGATAAATTAAATAATATTATATTATCATTCTTAAATTAATTTAAATATGTGATGATAGAGAATAGCGTAAATCACAACAAAAGAATCATATCATATCATAAGCCCACAGCAGGCAACTTTGAATCACCAAATTAAAAACTCTTAGAGTCAAATAAGTCAGTCATACTAATCACAACACTCCACAACCTTGTTTTTTTTACTACAAATTGAGAACCCCAACTTCACTCATCCTTCACTCGCCAACTCCAAACCTCAACCATGGCGGCCCTCCTCGACCTAGACCTCGGCCAACTGGTCCTGTACGCCCTCTCCTTCGCCGTCGTCTTGAAGCTCGTATCCGGCCTCTTCCGAAAGCGGAAGAACGCGCCGCCGGGGCCGAAAGGGCTCCCGATCATCGGCCATCTCCACCAGATGAAGAAGCCAATGCACATAACCCTCCACGAAATGGCCCAAAAGTACGGCGAGATCTACTCCCTCCGCCTCGGCCTCAAGCCCGTTGTCGTCCTCTCCTCCCCGAGGGCCATCGAGGAGTGCCTAACCAAAAACGACGTCATTTTCGCTCACAGGAATGAGACCGTCTCAGCCAAGCTCCTCAACTACAACTGCACCACCATCGGCCTCGCCTCCTACGGCGACTACTGGCGCAACCTCCGCCGCATCACCGCCCTCGAGATCTTCTCCCAGAACCGGATCGCCATGTTTGGCAACATCCGGCAGGAGGAAGTCAGGTAATTACCGTCTATAACCTTTTCTACAAAGAAACTAATTCTACCTGCTAGAAAACTACAATATATGAGGAATCTACCTTCTTTATAATCTAAAGCGAGTGTTTCATATATTTCCTTCACATAGGTTCTTCGTTGGATCCTTGCTCGAGGAGTTTAACGATGCCGGAGGCAAGTCGGCGGCTAGAGTCACGCTCCGGCCGAAGTTCGCCCACTTCACGCTGAACATCATGATGCGGATGATCGCCGGGAAGAGGTACTACGGGAAGAACATCTCCGACGAGGAGGCGTTGCAGTTCCAGTCGGTGATCCGGGAGATGCTCCATTTCCACGGCGTGGTCAATCTAGAGGACTATATTCCGGTGTTTAAGTATTTGGATATCAGGAAAACGTTGAAGAAGCAGATGATGGTTTTGATGAACAAGATCGACGGTTTGCTACAGAACCTGGTTAATCAGCACCACCAGCGTAAGGACGGGTCGGGTCAAACCACCAACAACAACCAGGAGACAAAGAAGACTTTCATGGAAATTCTCCTAGCTCTGCAGGACAAAGAACCTGATTTCCTCACTGATCAGACCATCAAAGCTATTACCCTGGTAAGACTAATTAGCCTGTTCTTTTTAATAACGACTGATCTGACCTGAACTGTTAAACTGAAAAAAAAACAGATTACCGGACTGATCTGACCTGAACTGTTAAACTGGAAAAAAAACAGAGTACCGATCATATCATGCATATACTGAAGTAGTGATTAGATAGATGGTTGCACAAACACAATCCTTTGATTTTGTTCATAAAAAACAGAAGTCACAAACAGTCTAAAAATGTGTAAGGACACAATCATTTGGTGTCATTTAAAGACACAAAACATTAAACATTAAGAATGCTGAATTTTAGTGTGTGATGTTGGAAGTTGTCAAACAATGGACATTGTCAAATGTACACGAGCGAATCTGTTACATGTATTATAAGAGCGAATCTGTTACATATTAGTTACGACATTTTCCAGCACTCAAATGCTGATCTTTAGTGTGTTGATCCAATCAACAGTCTCTGCTAGCCGGCGGAACCGACACCACAACCTCAACCTTGGAGTGGGCGATGTCGCTCCTCCTCAACAACCCGGAAGCCATGAAGAGAGCGGTAAACGAGATCGAAACCGTGGTGGGAAAAGACCGTCTCCTCGAGGAATCCGACGTACCAAAACTCACGTACCTGAACAACATCATCAGCGAAACGCTAAGAATGTACCCTCCGATCCCGCTTCTTCTTCCCCACAAGTCGGTGGAGGACTGCCAGATCGCCGGGTACGACGTCCCCAAGGGCACCATGATGATGTGCAGCCTGTGGACCATCCAGAGGGACCCGAACCTGTGGCCCGAACCGGAGAAGTTCAAGCCGGAGCGGTTCGACCAGAAGGACGGAGAGGGGTACAAGCTGCTGCCGTTCGGCGCCGGCCGCCGAGCCTGCCCGGGGTCCAATCTCGGGAAGCGCGTGGTGACACTCGCTCTGGGGGCGATGATCCAGGCGTTTGAGTTCGAGCGGGTCGGTAAGGAGGAAGTGGATATGGGTCAGGGATCCGGGTTGACCATGCCGAAGGAGAAGCCATTGGAGGTGTTCTTTAAGCCTCGTCCGATTATTCTTCAGGCCAAGTAATAATCTTTGGAATAATTGAAGAATTATTATACATATATTATTATTATGGAGTCCAATAAGCAAAAAATAATTAAGGGGCTAGTGGTCGTAGTTCAGAATTTGATTTTTGTTTTTTGCTTCTTTTGTTCTTGGTCATAGTTATCATGTAATGATCTCTTGGTTTGGGTATGGTGTAAGGTTTTGTCTTTTGTTGGAATAATGTGTACTGGTTCTTCTTCCTTCGTGAAACTCTGTGTGAAATGTAATTGGACCTGTTAGATGAACGAATGAACCAGCAAACGAGTAATGATACTCCAATTCAGCACCTGTTTGAGAGCATTTGGTAACTTATCTCCCTCCCAGTTTTCATCCTTTCATTTTGGTTAAACAAGGTTCCCCCTTATTTCATTACTCTCTCCGTTTAGTTAACTGCGACACACTTTCCTATTCAGAGGGTTCATTTTATTCTGACATTTTTCATGTATGGAAGCATTTAAGACAATTTTAACCACTCATTTTACTTTCACTTTTTGCAATCTAATTTGCACCACATACCCTATATAGCATCTTTTTAAACATTGTGTCATAAGTTGAAGTGACACAATCTTTGAACAGAGGGAGTATGTTTGATTCATAGATTTAAGTCTTTTCCTTTTTTAATTTTGAAGCCGAGAGGATCCCAACTGACGCTAGCGCAATATCTCTTCTCTAATACTATTTTTATCCACAACTCAACACAATTTCAGTTTTACATTAAACAATTATTTCTCTCACATCCACATCTACATCTACATTCCATTATACAACCAAATTCTATTTTTTCAACACTTTATCAACAATCCAACTCAACCCAACCCAACTCAACTTTAATAACTTATTATATTATTTTCAATTACATCTAAATAAATATTTCTATTTAATAAATAATTATTAATCAAATATAATAATAAGATTTATATTATAATAAAATAATTTTAAAAATTAAGTATAATATAAGAAATATTTTTGAGAAGTAAACTTGAATGCCGCGCTTAAATGAATTGTAAATAATAAATTAATATTGAAATATAATTTATTTTTAAATTTAAAATCTGAGAAAATTTAAGTTTGTGTGTTGAAAATGATAAAATTATACGGTAAAATTTTGGTAAATACCGTCTTTCCATAGACATATGGAAAAATGGGGTTAAATTAAAATTATAGAAAGGTAAAGGTTTTAGGTTCAGTATTAAAAATTTATTATGCAACGTGTAGTAGTTATAAGTTTATGACCCGGTTTATGCAACTCAAAATTTTATCTTAATTTTTTCTAATTTTCCATTTAAATCTTGTTCTTTCCATAATTTATGGAAAGACCGTTTTTCAAGAGACGGACTCAAATTATACTCCATTTATTCATTGAAAAATATTATAAACATTAAAGCTTATTTTAGAAAAAAAATAATGAAAAGATAATTTTCATATTTATAAAAGTAGAGATTTAATGTATGAAAAATTATAAAATAATAGAATTAGCCAATAAAATGATGGCAGGCATCCTCAACCCAACACCTTCCATAAAATAAGGAAGATCATATTTCATTCTTTGACTTTAGAAGGTTGTTGATGGTTGATGCTTTGTTGGCTTTCTTCTATTTTTATATTACATCCTCGTAGACAACCGATTGAACAGGGTTGTGGATAATTGTAGTCTAAAAACCTAGCCACATTCAACTCTCTCCCGTCTTGCCATACCCTTTCTTCTTCAATCTTTTTTTTCCGAGAATAACAGTTTATTTTAATTTAGTTTTTGTTATTCAATAAGTGGGAGACTTGTCTCCACAAATTAGTTTTGTTTTACGACACGATCGATTAGATCATTGTGTGTCATGATGATAACTTGATTTAGTTGTTCACGTTGATGTATTGTTCTTGATCTGTTTGTTCAGATCGTGTGTTCGTAATGTTGTTTGTGGTTTTATTTTTGGATCTCCATTAATTTGGATGCGTCATACTCGTATTTTTCAAGGTGTTTACAGTTTGAACAACATATATCGTGGTTGGATCAAGAGGTATTGCGGTTGTAGAAGATCCCTATTTGGCGCAGTAATATTGATGTGTGATACGCTCATCTCTGCCAAGTGGTCATGACTTTTGCGGGAAGCGAGTTAATATCCGCGAGAATGATGCTACAGTTTTTATTGGAAATATAATCTGCAATAGTACAGACAATCAGTCTGGTTGACATGTAATTTAAATATCATTGTCATATGTTAGTTATTGCTAAATACTAGTTAGATTGAATATCAATTTCCCTCATTGTAATCGTCGTTGGACCTTTTTTCCAACCTCTTGGTATGAACGATTCTTCAAAATAAAAAGTCTTTTCCTTTTTGAAATTTGAAATTATGTGCAAAGAAAATAGCGAAAGGAATAAAAAGTTCAATGAGTAGTTAAAAATGATTCAATTTTTGCCATAAAAAATAGAATCTTAGAAAAAATATAAATATAGAAAGTATGTGGACTTTAAGAAATAGAGAGATCTAAACTACTCCCTCCGAATAATTAACATTGGTTACTTTCCTTTTTATGGTTTTTAATATTGGCTCAGTCTCTTTTTGACAAATTTTGAATTGTTTTCATCCACTCATTTTACTTTTTACTCTTTCAATACATTTTTTACCATTAATTTTACTTTGTCTAAACTCAGGTGTGAAAATTAAGTGAATTAGTGTTAATGAACATGAGCAATCTAAACCAATACCACTAGTTGAAGAACACGCGATCTACCTCTTGAAGAAAGAGTGTGATCCATAATAAAAAAAGAGGAGGCAAAAAATCAGAAGGTTCAGGCCCATTTATATTGTTCACAAAGTTGTAACTTTTCAGCCCAATGGGTTTCGTGGCTTGATATTGTTCACACATGGAAACAAAAACAGTGAAGATAAAGTTTCGAGCAGAAATCACGTATATTGAAAAATAGAGTTGAATTAGAATTATAAAAAATATTTAAAATTTTAGTTATAATATTAAAAATTTATTATTTAACGTGCAGTAATGAATTTAGGATCCGATTAATGCAACTTAAAAATTTTATCTTAATTTTTTAAAATTTGCAATTTAAATATTAATTTTTGAATATAATTTCTGAAAAGTCTTTCTAGAAACCGTGACAAGGATTGAATTTTATTGCATAACTTTAAGTCTTTTATATATTTTTGAAGTGAAACTGAAAAAACCTTGAACAGAGATAATAAAGCTCAAAAAAATCAAACACGCGAATTGCAGTAAGGACTCCTCTCCTTCTGTGTCCTTGAATTTACGCTTGTGATAAAATAGCTTAATGGTGTTAGGACTGATCTATGTCCTCTGACTCCTTAATGGTGTTAGGACTGCATAGCTCACCTCATTCATTAGTTGTCCATTTTTAATTATATCTATGCAATTTTTATATTAGCTAGATCTAGCCCCAAACCACGATGATGGTAAAAAAGACTACGACACATAGCGCCCTCTTAAATTCTTCATAATCAGGATTTCCTATGCCAAACATATCTGAAGTGCAAATTATAATTCAATAAAACCGAAAAAAATCATACAAAATATGAATACAATGCTGCATATCAACTAGATTTGAATACATCAAGGTTATCTTTTATATTTATAGAAGCTAGATAGAAGAAGAATAAGAATACATAAAAGGTTCTCATATTTTAAATGAGTGTTCATGGTACACTTGTCCATACCCCTGAGGACCGTGTGATAAGTATGCATAGATCTAGACAGAAGTCGTTGCAAGTAAGCACGACTTGCCTCACGGTTAATTCGATCCTAAAGGATCCTCACACAAAAGAACAACAAAAGTCATCGCCAAACGTAGTTGTCAGAAGTAGTTGCAAGATAGTACGACTTGTCTCACGGTTAACCCCGAATGACTCGTGAATCGTGATGGTTCAGCACCTTAATCGCGAGATTTCCGATCTTTTCCTTTTCGTTGGAAAGGATCTTACAGAAGCCTGGTACTCTTCACAAGTCATACGCATATGCCACCCAACCTTACAATTCACGCAGAAAACTGAGCTGCATTCCGGGCAAACCGTCTTCAAGTACCCCTTCTTATCATCCAAAAACAGGCTATTGCAAAAATCAAAAGGGCAAATAATGACCTCCGGCTCCGCCAGCGCATCCGCCTCGTCCACTGCGTCCGACCACCGCCGCCTCACTTCCAGCGGGATGAACCGGAAGCACCGCCGCAGCTGCAAGTGAGCCTTGCATTTATCACCCGGGAAACGGAGCTCGTGAATGTTTTCCTGAATCGATTTCCCGAGTTAATCCATAGCGCAACCATGGCAGAAAAAGTGGGGCATTTTGAAAACCATGTCAGTTTTCCGGTGGGCTGTTCTTCGGCGCAGACCACACACGCAGACGTAGATGCCTCTCTGACGTACTCGTCGTCGCTGTCGAAATGGTCGGGAGGCAGAGGCTCTAAATCGGAAGAACGACATATACCTTTCTGCTTCAAATCCACGAAACCATTGCCGGCGCCGCCGTCTTTCGAGCAATTTTGGTCTGGATCTGATAATTGCACGGACAATAGGATTGCTTTCTGAAGTTCCCCGTTTAAATCATCATCACCACCATCGAACTCCGACATCTTTGTGTGGATGGAATGATTGGAAGAAAGTGTTAGGGTTTAGGTTACCAAAAGGAATCAGAAGGAATGGTAGCTATGATGGGTACTGGGAGGAATCCAAGTCAGCGAAAAGCCCAATAGGTGGTAGAGGAGCTTTCGGAAGCCTGTGTGAAAACAGAGAGCTGCAAAGTGAGGTTTCCTTGTCGATCCAACAATTCGCAAAAGGGTTCTCCGGCGAGCGAGTCGTCGGGATTGAAAATGACGGCGCGTTGGCAGCACTTGAGAGCCATGTGAGCCCGGGAGGAAAGACGATTCAGGGGAAAATGGAGGAAAGAAGAAAAGGGTTTCATTTTTTCCTTTTTTTAATAAAAAATTCAGGGGCAAAATGGTCATTTCAGTTCGTTCCGTTAAAAAATTCTGTTGACAATTGGAGTCAACAGTGTTTAAGGTTAGATTGGCACATACATAACAAAGTTAGGGTTATTTTGGCACTTTCTCATTTTACAGGGTTATATTGACACTTTCATCATAAAGTTAGGGTCATTTTAGCACTTTACTCAAAAATTTATCAGATCTGGCTGAAACTTTTATAATGCAGTTGATCATATTACATGATTTGTGGGATTGAATCCATTTACATAGAAGCGTTTAAGTGTAAGTAATAGAATATTAAATGAATTAGAATCAGCTTAAGAAAGGAATACCCTTTATGATTGGTTTTGTATATATCCTTTTTCATATCTTATTCTGTCTTGTATACAGTTCACAGTACAAGGGTCATCGGTGTCTTGATCCTCTCACGAAGAAGGAGTACATTACTCGTCATGCTCGGTTTGATGAGTTATTTTCTCCAGCTACCCGTACTGGTTCTGTTAGAGATTTATCATCACTAGATGTTTTTGCTTTTTTGGAGCCTTTATCAATTCCGTCCGAAGTGTTTGAGCCATCTTCCACTCCGGATTCACCCATTATTTTGGAAGATTTAAATTTTCAGATTTTACCGAAAAATCAGGGTTCTTCAGAACGTTGTGTTTCTTTGCCACAGGGTGACCGACAGCAGCCAGTTCAGAAGACGATGCCGACATTGTTGAATTTCGCGCCAGCTACCTCGCCCAGCATCCGAGTCACGCACTACCTATCCTAACGCTGTCAGCCTCTTCGCTGATCCGGTGAAC
>JAULKJ010000002.1:10339011-10351483 GCA_032355405.1 Rubia balearica
TGTTATTAACACTTTCCTAATGTCTTTACTCAGTCACTGCAAATGAACTGTAAAGGAAGATATCAAGACATTGACCCGACAAACTTACCTTGCTTGGATGATGTGAAGACTTTTAATCAGGTTAGTGACATTTTCATATCTTCTGTCGCGTTAAATTGCCACATTTGTAGTGTGATAGGCGACACATTTCCACTCTTTGCAGCTACTTAGCAACCTTTACACTAACGATATCTTGGAGCCTTTATGTTCTTTCTACGTGGCAAGGCCGGAAAACCTAGTATCTGATCATGCATCACAGGTCGAAGTTGACTATCGCAGAAGATTGCGTGAATCTGAGTGTCGTGTAAGATCTTTTGATATTAGCGACAAACTGTAATGGTTGAAATCATGCTTCTTATACTCTGCCATTGTCTTCAGTCAGATGGATACAAGCTTTCTTATACATGGTGTAATGACGATGATGCCCGGGAAGCTCTCCATGTTGTCAAGGCACTTCCATTTCGCTTGTTCTAGCGAGTATTTCCATTCATACCTCTTTTTATTGCATTTGCATATTATTCTGTCTGATTCCGTTCACAGAGAAGCGTTGGATATTGGTAGCGATGCGACTATGACGTCGCTTTCACCATAACAGTTCGAGATGTTGTTTCGTATCATTCCAACCTTAACAGCAATAGTTACAGATCTCTCATTTACAGGTCTGACAATCGCAATACAACCTTCAATAATACTATGATGCATTATGGTCACTGTGTTAGGTAGAGTTGTGCTTATAAGTAAAACGGACTTATTTTAGAAGTAGAGGGAGATCAGTTTTTGTCTTACCTCCAAAAATGCCTTCTACTTTTAAAGTAAGTACTCCCTCTGTCCCGGGATAATTGGCACACTTTCTATTTTTGTCCTCCCCACATAAAATGGTACACTTTAATTCTTACCTAAAATGGTAAAGAATATATTGTAAAATTCCTACATTATCTTTTTAAACTTCAACAACTTTATGGCTGGCCCAACTGCTTTCCCAAAATATCTCTACTTTTTCACAATTATCCTTTGTCACCTCATTTTGCATAAAATATCGAGCCACATTTCAATGCGTCATTTATTCCAGGATGGAGGGAGTAATTTTTTGGCAGTTTATCGAACACCAAAATATGCTCAACTTATAAGTAAGACATTTTGAATCCCTACCATATGAGTAAGACATTTTGAATCCCTACCAAACACATTCTTAATAGTTCTAACACAGATGCAATATTTACTTTTTTTACTGCTGTGGAGACCATGACTTGGTGGTTCCATTCTTAGCAACTGAAGCTTGGATAAAATCTCTGAACTATACCATTATTGATGACTGGAGACAATGGCGAATTGGAGGACAGGTTGCCGGGTAGGTTAATACTTTTTTCCTGTTCCACGTGGAAAGTCTTATTTCCACTTCTATTTTTTTATACTCCCTCATCCCAGAGAAATTGACACAATTTCTATTTTCGTCCGTCCCAGAGGAATTGGCACAATTCAATTCTTACTAAAAGTGACAATAAATGAGCTTATACAGTTACTATATTATCTTTCAAAAAGTTGATTAAATCTACTAGTCAACTCCTCCAATACCAAAATAC
Source organism: Rubia balearica (assembly GCA_032355405.1). Lineage (NCBI taxonomy): Eukaryota > Viridiplantae > Streptophyta > Magnoliopsida > Gentianales > Rubiaceae > Rubia > Rubia balearica. The sequence goes on from JAULKJ010000002.1 coordinate 10,340,631, forward strand.
TCTTCCTTCATTTCTCATCAACACTTCCACCTTATTTTGCATAAAATACCGATCCAAAAGTAATTGTATCAATTTCTCTGGGACGAAGGGAGGAGTATAAAAAGAAAAGCTCATTTATTACCATGACTTGAAATGAACTAACATCTGTGCAGTTATACGAGAAAGTATGCTAACCAGATGACTTTTGCCACAGTGAAGGTAAGAGAAGAAAACCATTAACGTTGTTTCTACCAAAAGTAGTATGTGAAGTTTCTTCACACATCTGGTCTGATTCTTCATTGCTTTTTTTCAGGGAGGAGTGCATACTGCTCCTGAGTTCAGACCAGTGGAGTGTAAGGCCATGTTCAGAAGATGGATATCTCACGAGCCCTTGTAATCATTTACTCCCCATCCCCAAAAAGTCGGATTTTAATGCTGTTTTTACTAGTATAAAAAACGTGACGAAATTAGTACAGAATATAATATGTATTCATCAGTACCTCATTTTTCGACCCAACCCAACCGCTTATAATATAAAGAATAAAGAATAATATAAAATGACATTAACCCAACTACTACCCGCCAACCTGAATTGACAGAATCGAAGTATTACGGATCTACCTTTATTATAACAGTTCGAAACTGAAACTGAAACCAAAACATATACTACTACAAAAGAAAAGGAATAATTTCAAGTATGCAAAGTTCGAAAAGAGGGAAAAGAAAGGTTTCTATGTGAGCTGGTAGAGATTCCAAAACAGTTCACTCTTCTTCACTAGATTGTTGAAAGTAACTATGCATGATTTGTTCGTATGGTTTCTGTTCTGGGGCCTAAACGAAGCTGCAACTACAAAACTAACAATACAATGTTCCTTTTACAACAAAATTATGGAACCTCTACGCGCATGACAAAATTACGGGACCTTTACTCACATGACAAAATTACGGGACCTTTACTCACAGATGATATGGAAAAGGTATGCTTCATCACGACTTAAATTATACTCCCTTTAGAGCCGCCTCTGAGAAAATTTGAGATTTAGCGGGTAGACACCTCCGCTCACTTGTCACGCACCTCCTTTTTAGGAAGCAAATCTCCTCTTCGGAATCTGAAGGGAAACCTAATGCCTGGCAACAGTATAACAATTGAAACATTATAAGCAAAAAAGAGAGATTATAGCACACTTCTGACAAAATAGAGCTCAAAACACAAATATTACCACCAGATCTTCTTGAGAAAAACTTCAGAATCTCATCAATTAAAACAACCTGAATCAGAGGAAGCACTCATTAGGGCAGTAAAATAAACTTTAGGAACAGCAAAAACGGTGGTTGCTCACGCCCAAAGTTTTAAGCATTGCCAGAATAACAACTAACGAGGAAGAAAATGTTTGATGAAAATCTGATAAGATAGTCAAAGCCTTGTATGTGAATTACAAATTTACAATACATATAAAATTTAAGAATATCCAGTTTAAACATCTGAATGAGTTTAGCAAGGCTCACAGGAAACGAAAGGTTAAGCACAGCCATCCACTCTGACCAACTTAATGGTGTTACCTACAGATTAAAACGAGAACACATGGTAAGGATAAGTTTCCTTTTCACACATCATGTGGGGAAAATGGCCAGAATGACAGCTTACCGAGAAAATAACTGCCAATGGTTGCACGTATAAAATAAGCATGTGAAGCAGTATTGTCACACCAATCGAACCAACCAGCCATAAGTTACTCCAAGGAGGGATAACACTGAAAATTGGAAAGAAGGGGAAAGGGAAAGGGAAAAAATATCATTAAGCCTCAAATTCCCACATTAAGGAGAGAAAAAAAAGATAGGAATGTGTACCGCTAGGTGGGTAGAGGGAACATATTATTAGTAAACCAAATGAAATGCAGCATCAACAAAAGTTAACCAAGTTCGTGTAGAACCAACCACCCATAAGTTGCCCTCTAGTATTACTAAACCTTCCCTAATTTCACAAGTTTTGTAGATTTTGAGTCAAAAAATCTGAACTTCTAATGGTGCTTTGTGTTCATGCAATCTCGTGCATCTTAAACCAGAACTTGCAACATGGCCATTAAAAGGTCAGGCAGGAGAAGGAAGAGAACATGGAGAGGGAGGTGTTAGGGAGAATGTATCAAACATACAATGAACCTACTTTCAGATAAAAAAATACTTACAAGAGGGACTGATTTTCACTGAGATTATTCAAAGCGTTGAACATCTCAACGACAACAAGCACGGTCATGGATACAGTTGACGGATGCCGATCACTGAACACGGTGCATGGGTAAGCAGTTTCCCTTGTGGAACAACTATCAAAATTCATCTGAAACAATCATTCACAATATAATAAATTAATAACCATCAGCTAAGACCAGAGTACATAAGTAATTAACTCATTCTAAACCAAGGCAACATTGCTCAAAAAAATTAAATCAGTTAAAAACTCCACAAAACAACATAAAACAGAAGGAAAAAAACATCCAAAAGTTCTCTCTTAGGATATAGAATGCAGAGAAATATATGATTTAGTGTTGGTAACTCTTGAAACTTTGAGAATTAAACATCTCCCGAAGATGGACAATGTAGATATTCCGAATGCTAAAGACATATACCACTAAAAGAAGACAAGAAACAAGCATGGGTACAAAGCATTTTTTTATTTCTCCTCTTAAGCCCTGATATTTAGGGGCCAGAGATTGGACATTCATTGTGTGAAAAGTTACATATATTCTCAAACCAGTTGACCAAGAGATAATCATAATAGTTGCTTTGCGAAAATTCGAACAAATCCATATTTCTTCAATCCTGAAAAATAGAAAATTTCTTACCAATTCACTATAAGAAAGTTTAGGCCCAGTATCAGAATAAATAAACCACCAAATGAATCCAGCAATGGTGGCAAGCCCAACATAAGCTGCAGGAGCAAATCATTTATCAATGACAGTTGCACAGTTGGTACACAAGATACAATTAAGAGTATTTCGCTGATTATTAGTTGGTACCTCCGATAACTAAATAACGGAAGAATAGCCATCCTGTCACCACCGCGTCATTTACCTATCAATCAGAAAAGGTCAATAGTGTATCCATGAGAACTGAGAAATCCAACACATTCCACCGCCAACAATAGAAAGAAAAGAACAAAACAAAGATCACAACTCTAGAAAGGTAAGCCATTGTTTTGCCATGTTTTCTTACTTTTTTCTGTTTGACTAATTAGAAAATAACTCATCATTAAATATTAAAAGTGAAAATGGGGGAGGAAACTGGTTAAATAAAGGCCATTAGCTTATCCATCACAAATTGGATATCACAGTTGACGCTGCCCAATCTACTCTAATAATTTCAGTGCTCCATCAGTTTCCATTATGCATGGCTAGAACTAAAAAATGATTCAAGTACATAAACGCTGCCAGCATAAAAAATGTTTTTGAGCGTTAGCTTTGAATGATGCTAAACTAGTATATTATCTGTAAACGTGGCATACACACCACCACTTCTAGGCCACAAAAACGCAAAAAAAGAAGAAGGCATCTCTACACTCCTCATTGCTCCTTTATAAATCAGCTCATGAAACCACCTCTGTATTTCATAGTATATACCATCTTTGCACTACCAAAGGGAAACACTGAACTAAGCTTGCAGTAACCAACCTTCGGCTACAAGCAAGTTATATTTCTAAGCCAGCAGGGAGTTCAGGGAAGAAGACATTAAATTCAACTTATCTAAAAGAAAATATGGAAAAAAAAACTATGCAAGGTGAGAAGCCAACTGATTCATAAAATCGTAATGCACCACAAAACTCGAATTCTGTACCTTTCGTGGTTTTGCCTTCATCACATCTGAATCTTGCTTATTGAATCCAATAGCAGTTGCAGGTAATCCATCAGTAACCAAATTGACCCAGAGCAGCTGGACCTGCAACAAATAAGAGGATATTCAATGAAAGTGGTTAGTCCATCCAATTGTCTACCATATGCATATAATTTGACCACTAAAATACTTTCATAAAACCAACTGCAAGATTAATGTCAAGGACTAGGTAAGGTTATAACGGATCCCCATGCGAGAGAAAAGGGGCAAAAATAAAAAGCCTTTAGATTCGGAACTGAATGCAGGTTGTACTCACGGGCATAAGTGTTTCAGGCAGACCAAGTACCGCTGCCACAAAAATACAAACTACTTCACCAATATTTGAGGATATCATGTATCTAATGAACTGCTTGGTGTTGTTATAAATGGCCCTTCCCTCTGCAACAGCCTGCCATATCAAATAAGCATTAATCAAATAATAAAACCTGAGGTGCAAAATATATGAGTTGATTACATCATCAAGTAAGAGATGCATACAAAAGAAATTGTACAATGACCATTAATAGAGGGAAATTTACTCACTGCGATGATTGTTGCAAAATTATCATCTGCGAGAACCATGTCTGAAGCACTCTGAAATTTAGCACAAAACCAAAATAAGTTTCAACAATGAAGGTCTGTAAAATTTCTACGGGAATGTGAGCGCCCGCCTACCCTTGCTGTCAATAATATGGATCATGTGTTGCCAGAAATGTGAAACATAGAAGTGGTGGAAGAGTTGTAAAGCTCAGCTTAGAGTGAATTTAGTGGTAGAAGAATAAGGCTGAGAAGACAGAATAGATAACATGTTCAGTGTTCCCAAATCAGATGTTCGAAAAGAAAATTCCGAAGGTAGTTAGAAAGAGTTGCATCCAGGTTTATAGAAAGAAATAGAGCATAGGCATGATAACAGAAACAAAAAGCTTGAAGTCGATTCAAGTTAACTCCGTATTCGATTATAGAAGATCCCTTTTTACTAATATGCGAAAAAGAGCACAAGATATGTTAGGCCCTAAAGAAGTGCCTGAGTACTGACCATGCAGTCGTATTCTTCTCATAGTTAAGTTTCTACATCATCTCAAGTAAACCCAACAAGACAAATTACCTTGGCAACTGCTGTTCCTGATCCCATGGCAATTCCAATGTCTGCTTTCTTCAGTGCAGGTGCATCATTGACTCCATCACCAGTCATTGCAACCTTAAAAAGCGTTTGTGACTTAGTTTCTCAAATGTAGAGCAATGACTCAGGGAGATAAGGTCCCAGAAAACTTATGATCATTACAATCTTGGGATTGAAAACTAATGACTTCTTCCAGAAAATAGAAATTTAGCCAGCCATATTGTATGGGGCATGAATTTAAGCCACCACAAGGAATCTTGGGGAGTTGGGGGAAAGAATTTAAGCTTCGGAAAAAATCTTTTGGTCTCCCTTAAGTAAGCATGCATGCATTGTTGCAAGAATTGAACATATTAAACAGAGCAGTGTATATCTAATGGTTGCAAAGGAATGTGATGCATAAAAGTCAGAAGATTCAAAGTTCACAAGCTAGGTGAGTTAAACAATCATAGTACCGGATGAGGAGATGGGTTCGTAGCTTTTGTTCATATTAAGGAGTCAAGAAAACAAGTGATGTAGAGATACTCTATTTAATATTTGACAAGGAATCCTAACATTATCTACCTATTGATGTCTTCTGTGACTAACTTAGTAAGCAATTCAGTTACACACAGATGTTGATGCCTTTTGGCCAGATTCACATATCCTAAGAAGAAGTTGTAGTTTCAAAAAATTAGTAAATAAAACTGATCATCAAGCATCTTCAAACAAACTTCACTTGAAGTCCACCATAAGACCCAAAACAAGAGCAATTTTTATGCAAGCAGCAACAAAGTATAAACAATTTTGTAGCTACTGCATGATATATACCGCAGGATCTAAAGTGTAACACTAAAAAGAAATTAATCTTTTGAGCAACCATGGTTCAGTAAAGTCAACATTCTAATGTTTAGTATCATTATCTTTTGAGTTCTAAAGCAAAAATGAAATTATAAAGTCAAGATACCAAAAAACTAAACCTTTTCCTAGGTGAATTTATGAGTCAAGGTTCCTTACCACCTCATTCTGTTGTTGTAAAGCTTCAACAAGCATCCTCTTGTGAGACGGTTCAACCCTAATAAGAAATAAACCAAGCAATGCAAAGAAATTATTTTGCTATCAATTAAGTGAACGGAGTACTTATATGAAGGAAATTATAAGAGCAGGTACTAAAGAGATCTTTAGAACCTAGTAAAAAGTGCCATTTGTTGTAAAGCCACAGTTTTCTGCATTGCTGGGAGCTCTTCAAACTCAGAAGCAGTATAAGAGTACCCCGCAAAATCTTCTAGGTGGTCGAACGTCCCAAGCTTTTTGCACAAGGATTCTGCAGTGATCTAAAAAATGTATCCCAAACTAAAATCAGTCCATGAATGCAAACAGACTAGTTTAGATATTGTTTATGAATAGGTTACAAACAAGAGCGCTAAATCCTCAATTCACCTTACTATCTCCTGTAACAACAATAACACGTATGCCAGCTGTCATGCACGATAGCATAGCACTCTTTACTTCCTCCCTTGGTGGATCGAGCATCCCAACCTTCATGTTTAACAAATTGTTACAACTAAATAGGGAGGGAGAACATGAATGGGGAATGTCAAAAAAAATGAAAACAAAGTGGGTTCTAAAGAAGAGAAAGCATACCAACCCAATAAATGTGAGGTCTTTTTCATCATCAAAAGAGAGAGCCTGTTGACCCATAGGCATCCTTTTCAAGGCTAGAGCTAAGCATCTCAAAGTTTCTTTTTCTGCAAAACTGATAATAGAAAAACTCAGGATGAGGCCTATAGCAAAAGTAATATAACACGCCAGCTAAGAGAAAAACACTTAAAAGAATAGTTCTATCTCCTACATAAAACCTACAATGTGTTTGAAACTAAAGAGTGAAAGTCAAGCAATAAAATCAGCCAATTTCAGAAATAGTTATTTCTAGACCACCAGAAGAAACTTATGAAATAAAATATAGCAATAAAAGATTATTAAAACTTATTGAGGAAATTTTGAAGACTGCTTGACACACTGGTATATACTTTGAAAAGCTATCTGAAAAACATATCCAGGCAGTGCATGAAGAATTACAAACCCTGATCCAGTAAATTCCCACCAATTACAAAATTATATATATACATATATGTTTGAATGTTTATTAATCCATCAGTTATACATATAAATGAGGACAGCAGCCATATATCAGCTGTGTATGAGATGCATATACCTGCGGCTGATAACTTGTCCTTCCGTTCAAGCATGCAAGAAAAAGTTATCAGCCTAGGCAAGATACCTATGGTTCTTACCTGTGAAATCTTGATTGCAGCTCAGATCTAATAGCAGCAGTCAGAGGAACAGTTGAACCGTCATCATTGCAGAGAATTGTTGTACAACGAGAAAGTATACTCTCAGGAGCACCTTTTGAAAACATTATCTCCATCTGCTTCCGGCTACACAGCACACTCATCATTTTGCGGTCACGAGAAAAATCCAACACGGATATCTGAAGGAAAGAATTTACAAAGAATCACTAACTACATATATTCAAAGAGTCCATTAGAAAATGAAAGCGGGTGGATCTACAATTATTGAACATCCTACATTAATACTCGATGAACTCACGATCAACTTTAAGTTATCAATTCAATTTGTTTGAAAAATAAGAACATCATCTTTACATTTTTATACTTCTACATACAATAAAGTTGGAGCAAGCATGGTGAGAATAAATCCAATTCAAAAAAACGCAGTCCTTGTCTCGTAAAGAGATAGCTGATCATAAAATACTGATACACTGTCCCATTACTTATAATAAAATACTAGGTCCTTAAAGTTCCTTTAGATTAGATGGCAAAGAGCAAAGAGAGATGATAACTGCTTAGAGAGTGTGATCCAAACTCCAAGCCGATCAACTTCATTCCTGCTGCCCATGCAAGAAAATACCAGGGAGGCACTAGAACATACACATAAAGCAACAAACTAGCTATCATACTGTCACAGACTCAAAGTTGTCCAAATTAATCCAACTTGCTCAAACTAAGATTACAGTAATCATGTAATGAGTGAAACTATCTAGCCAGTCAAGAAATAAGTCCAAACCTTTTTAAACTGGTTCTCCCAATAATGGTTACAGTAGGACGCCCTTTCATGTTTGCTCAGGATATTTAATGCAGAAGGCATGGAATCAAATCCGGGAAGACCAATCTGATGCCAGGAAATGAGGAAATACAAAGCTGAAAACTATAATTGGGTCCAAAGAATAGGGCACAACTTCACATTTTGGACCAAAAAAAAAGCAACTAACCTTTTCTGCCAATACTCGAAGAGCAACTTCAGTCGACTCACCAATTTTTTCGTAATTCCTCTTTTCGGGGTTATACTGTATCACTGACTCATTACAAAGAGCTGAACACATCGCTATGTGAAGAAGACAGGGGTACTGGGCTGGAATCTCAAGCTGCATAACAAGATTGCACCAAGGGATGACAAAAGGAGATCAATTTCTTTTTCATAAATTTCAAACAGATATAATAGTTTTTTTTTTACATTCATCTCATGTTTTTTTCAGGTTTACAGCTTCCTCCCACATTGGAGTCCCGTTCCTAAGTGCTTTCTTAAACTTACAAGGAGTATCTCAACTAGCCTTGGTGAAATAACTGTTTAATACTTTAAGCAGTATGAAAGATACACTTTAGGCAAATAGACAAAGACCGACCAGATGATGTGCCTGCATGCAGGAGTGATGTGCCACTATAAAATATGAAATTTTGTTTAGAAGAAGTAAACTAATGTAGAGAACAACCTTTACCTGCATTCCCGTGCTTTCAAAAACAGAACCTTCTGGAGCAAATGTAGTGCCACTCACACTATACTGAGCAGCAATAGGACCGTGATTGACAGAATGGAGTACACACATCTGCAATAATGAAATGTTGGAGTAAAAGGTTCTGCTTCTACAACGAGAAAATAACAAAGAAATTAAAAGGAAAAAAAATCTGAAGATAACCATTTCAAAACAACAATAAGCATATAAAATCTTAAACTACCATTTCAGGCACACATTGTATTAGATTCTCTCATTTCCAAGTGTGTTAAGCCATAGTTGTGAGTGACACAACAGCTACCAATTGGCTGCATCTCAAGCACACTGCTCCAATTTGTAATTGCAGACCATAGGGAGGGTAAAGGGGAAAGAAAGGAAGAGAGCAACAACAACTCAACAGGAACAACATTTTCTCTAGTTTTGCTATTTTGTTATGGGAGTGAGCAAAAGTGGTGGTTTAGTGGGGAAACTAAATGCAAGCATGTTACTTTGAAACATATATTAAGTCTTGTATCCCGTATTGCACTTCCAAATCGGTGCAGAACATGTAATAAATGGAAAAATGCTTCAAAGAATACGTAGGTGATATTAGGACTCCCTTCCAAAGCATCTTTCATGGAAAAAATGTCAGCTCACTAAAAATATTATTACATAAACGAAGAGACAGACATGAAGCTCAACATATATTCACCTTCGAGACAGACATCATATTTGTGGTTAGAGTACCAGTCTTGTCACTGCATATTACTGTTGTGCAGCCCAAAGTCTCTACAGATGGCAAGGATCTCACGATTGCATTTAAGCGAGCCATACGCTTAGTCCCAAGAGCCAGACACCTGTAGAGATTAGTAAGCAGACTATAATTATTGAAAATAGAATTTGCAACAGTAAGCAACTTTTATAAACAAAGAAAATATACTAAAATGGTACTCGAAGTTCGTTTATACTAACAAAACTCAACAGCCCTCTAAAATTGAGCATTAGAGAGTAGAGGTTTATGCATTGAAATGATAAATGGCCCTAACACTTTCCAGGTGACGTGAGAATTGAGATGTATAAACGCATGCAGATTTATCCACTCAAAAGCTAGTATGATAAGAGAGATGCTGAGGGATTTTCATATTGAAATGCACAACCAACAATTTTCAATTCCAGTAACTCACGTTGTGACAACAGCTGGAAGCCCTTCGGGAATAGCAGCAACTGCAAGGGCAACAGCGATCTGGGTACATAGGCGTCAAGCATGTCAAATACACAGCATCTATTAGAGACTCTGAGTCATAACTTACCCAAACGAAACACTGACAAACCAAAAAGTTCAAAAAGTTACCTTAAAGTAATGTATTGCGCCTCTCACAAAGCCACCGTGTGCAGGATCCCGAAAATGACCAATGTTCACAATCCATACTAGTACACATATACCAGCAATAACCTAAAAGAAGAAGGAAAACAACTAATAGCCACAAACTCGAAGAAGCAATGACGAAAATTCTTATCAAAAATGATTGCTTTCAAGATACCATGCCATTAACTAAATGAAGAAACCTAGCTGTGCGGAAAAACCTTTCCCCTTTCAGAAAAGAACACGTGTGCACTGGGAAGACAGTATGGTATTAATGTGATTTACTTGTGCATGCTAATTTCTTATGATAGGGCTCCTAAAAGTCAGCTGTGTATTTAACCTATATCATATCGAAGCAGAAAAAACTAAAAACTGAAAGAAGTGTGCACTCACCTTGGCTAAAAATGTTCCAAATTCATCCAATTTTTTCTTTAAGGGTGTCACTTCCTGCTCCAAAATTGCAAGAGAGACCACATCACACATTTCATCAGACAAAAGAATTTGAATAAAATACAATCATTTAATTAAAGAAACTACATACATCCTCGGTTCTTAACATGGAGTCGCGAATGCTTCCCATTGCCGTGTTAGAGCCAACACCAACAACAACAGCTTTCGCACGACCAGCAACAACAACTGTTCCCTGCCCCCAAAAATTTTATTAAAAATATATGTATATATATATATATGAGCCCGTCTCTTGAAAGACGGTCTTTCCATAAGTCATGGAAAGACCAAGGTTTAAAGTGTAAATTAGAAGAAAT
>JAULKJ010000002.1:10383870-10398089 GCA_032355405.1 Rubia balearica
AGTCTAACAATATCTCACATGATGATATTAGAGTCTATATACTAATTGAAATTTATGGTCAAACATGGTCTAAGAAAATTGACCAAAACATAAACCAAAACTGGTGGGACGGAGGGAGTATATATTTGTTCCAAAATAAACTTTCTAATTTGACTTTTAAGAGTCAATTGCATCAAAATTTAACCATTAATATATTTTGAAAACTGGATTTCAAATACAAGTCAATTTCGAATACAAGGACATGGAGGAAAAAACAACAAACACACCAAATCAGAAGAGAAAAATATCTGCACTTCAAATTCTGCAAAGTCTAGGCAATCGGAAGTTCAAAAGGAATTCCAATGTGAACTGTGATTCATGTCCTGTTTCAAATTTTGTATAATATCATAGGACAGTATCAAATCCATTTATATACCTAGGAACATATTGAAAGTCTGACCAATTTGTAAACATCGACACATAAATGGAGGTGTTACAATCAGAAACACTACCAACATTTAGCTAAGTATCTTCCTCGATCAGGATAGGCAATCATTTTGCCTTTTGACAGCTCAAGTTAAGTCTTGAGTCTAACTCATGTATTTATTGCACGTACAGGTTTGAAAAACCTAATAAATATCTCTCCATTAATATGGGTCTTTACCTAAAAAGAAAGAAAGAATACAAGTTGATTTCGAAAACTGGATGAAGAAATTATTTTTGAGACAACACAAAAAGGATGATCTTCTAATCAGGAGGCATTTATGATTTATGATAATATTCAACATAAAATTTTATCACGAAGTCTTATCAACGGAATTATTTTATCAAGAAAAGTGTTATTACCGCAAAATAAAGTTATAGTATCACTTTTCTTTTAACATTTATTAAAATATTACAATAATTTATAAAGTGTTATTTAAAATTTTAAAAAATGTTACTTAAATATTTAAAAGTGTTATCTTTTTTTTAAAAAATTTTTTTGCATTAGATCTAATGCAGCACTACATACGATAATAATTGTAAAAGTGTTGCAATAAACTCAACTTAGTATTATAAGCACTCAAAGCAACACTTCTAAAGTATTATATAATAAATTTAGTTTGTAGTAGTGGATCGCTAACTATTAAATGGAATAATTTTATAATTAGTTTAAGTAATAGGTTATTTGATTTTTATTTTTATTTATTGAAATAATGTACTTAGTTGCACTTATAATTATGAAAAAAAATAAAAATAAATTTTAACATACATATAACTATAATTTAAAATTAAAAAATTAGTAAAATACTCTTTTACAAAATAATTTAACCCAATGGAGGATTTAGGGTGGGGCACGTGCCCCCACTGACCCCACCCTTAATGTTTGGTAGTCATATTGTTTAAAAAATTATTTATTTATGAGTTTCTAGATAAATTTTCAGAAGCACCTTAAAAAAAATTTATTAGTTGTATAAATTTTTATCCTATCTATTTCAATTAACATCATAAACTTTGGACTTGATTTTTTTCTCTTTACCTTCTATTACAAGTACTGAATGTTTTTTTTCTTCATTTTTATAAATTAAAATTTTTGGCAAGTTATCCTTCTATTCACTCATCATCGTAAAATAAAATACTTACCTGATTACCTGTTTTAAAAGTCAGTTTGCACTCTCCTTATTTTAATCAATTTATTTTGAGATAATTTGCATGAAAGTTATTGACAGGGGGAATTTCAATGTACATTATATACTGCTCAACAATGTACTAATCATGTGCAATTAAATTAATATTTCTGGTTCAATCCATGATTTTCTTGTTTCATTAATCGTAAAAGCATATTTTATTGAACTATTTAAGGAGTTATTAAAATTTATCAAAAAATATAAAAATTTAAAGAAAATTGTAATATTATATAATTTACATTGAGATTTAGATTTCATTATTAATATATTTTATTTTTTAATATATATAATTAATTTAATGAGTTTGTCTCTTGAAAGACGGTCTTTCCATAAGTTATGGAAAGACAAAGATTTAAACTGTAAATTTAAAGAAATCAAAATAAAAATTTTGAATTGTATTAGTCGGGTCATAAACCTATCACACCTACTTGTTGCATAGTAAATTTATAATATTGCAAGTAATTTTTTTAACTTTCTATAATTCTAATTCAACCATGTATACGATCATTCCCAAAACTTTATCTAATTTTATTAGTGTAATGTGCCCCCTACTGAATTCAATTTCTAAATCCGCCACTGATTTAACCATTAATCGATCTACCCATATTTTATTTTATTTGAACGGCATTCATGGCTGAAGCAGTAGAACGCCAATTCAGTTGGGATGCATCAAAGATCGACTATTATATTTTATTTCACATGTAGATAATATTTAATTTCAAACACCATATAATAGAAATCGTTTTCTTTCTATGGTTTGGTGCGGTAGTGCTGTCAACAGGGAATATTGGCTCTGTTTGAAAGAGTTTTTTAGTTGTTGTGCTTATATGCAAAACACTTTTTGGTGTTTGGTAAATTGCAAAAAAAAATAAAAAATTGAAAGCATAAGCTATTTTTGAGAGAAAAGTAGAAGTTGACCCCCCTGCTTTCAAAATAAGTCAGTTTTGCTTATAAGCACAACTCTATCAAACTGAGCCATTGAACTCCAATTCGTATACTGTACACAGGGGAAAAACAGCACAACGTATCCTCAGTAACTAATTACTCTACAGTAAAAACTTAATACATAGTCTCTTATAATTGAGGCATACATTTAGAAATTTTACATTAACTAGTTTATAATATAATGCCCTGGGGACACAATATTAACTGTACCTCAGGGGTAACTCATTTTGACCAATTTAAAATCAAGTTATCTAAAAATATGTTATTGATTTTAGTGTTTTACTATATATAATCAATCATAACTTGTTAAAATATTTAAAATATAAGTATATATTTAAAATCATAAATATCTCATTGTACTACTTCAACATATACATATATATTACTAAAAAAATTCAAAGAAACACATAATATGAAATAACAAAATATTTTTTATATACAATATAGAGTACTTTTGATAGAAATATGTACGCATATCATTTATTTATTTATGTATGACAAAATCTTGTTTTAGATCGACAAATGGTTAAATGAGAATATTTTATAATTATTAAAACTAATAACTTGATATTCACTTTTATTTATTGCAATAAGATACATAAAACTATGACAACCTTTTAAATTGAATCTCAACATATAAATAATTACTTTTAAATAATTTGAATGAAATATTATAAAAATAATCAATTTTTATTGTATTCAATATTTAACAGTTTTTAACGAAATTAATTATTTCACTTCATAAGTTTTCTTAAATGACTAAATTTTAAAATTTGAAGTAAAATTCTTTGTTTTCAATTTAAATGTAAGACATAAAATATAAAAAAAATAATCCTAATATTTTAATTAATATTATACTGCAACACACGATAATACTCCACCGTTAATATTCAATGAAAAATATTATCTTAAACTCTTCACAAATTTTCATAAATTACTCCCTCCATTCTATTATATTTTTACACTTTTCTTTTTGCAATATCATAAATTAGAACTATCGTAAAAATTTTCTATCAATACTTATTTAATGTTACAATAACTTATAAAATGTTATTTAATTTTTTTTTAATGTTATCTAAATCTTGAAAAATGTTGATCTAACATATCTAATGCAATATCACCTAATATAATACTTGTAAAAGTGTTGCAATATGTTCAACTTAGTATTTTTAGCACCTAAACAACACTTTCAAAGTGTTACATTAGTATCAACTTGTAGTACGTAGTGTCGGTTGTTTCTTTTATAATTATATTGGCACACATTTTATTTTTGGGAAAATTAATTTAGTTTCATTCATTCATTCATAATACTTCTTTTTTTCTAAATGTAATTTTATTCACTTATTTCATTCACATAAATCTAAACATCTTTGTGCCAAATTTAGGGATCCGAATGGAATATAATCCAAACTAAATTTTAAACAAGAGAAAACACAATTTATTTGATAATAAAAATATTCCAGCCGTTGAATGATTTTGCCATTATTGATGTTGGTGTCAAGGACGACGTGAGTGTATTTTGTTATTCACCAAAGTCTTCAAGGATACTCCGTATGCAAGTACAAGCAAAAGAAACCCCACCTAAATCTTAACCACTAAAAACCCTGCAAATACACTTCAGTTCATGAAAGTCTGTTATTAAGTAGTACTCGAGAATTAACCATGGAAATTATTCACCACGCAACTCTCTTAAGGATAATTAGTGCACCTTTTATTGTTCTTATCCAAACATTTGGGTGAGATGGGAGACTTAAGTATAATTGTTTAAGTATGAAAGATGACAGAGAATATTTATTATGGTTTTAAAAACTTTACTTAATCTCTTGTCTCATCATAAGTTATGGTGAAATCACTAGTGGAGAAGTCTCTATTAAATGCAGAATTAGAAGGTAGTTCCATCGATTTTTTGAGGAACTGTCTTTAATTGGGGTTTGAAATAGATTCCGAGTTTGAAACCACCATCCTAGGTTACCCTTTTATTTTAAAACCAGTTCTAAATCGATTTAAGGCAGTTCCGCCTCTAATAAAATCCAAATCTTCACACCCTTAGTTTTTTTTCCAGACCCAATTGCCTTAGGTTTTCTCTCTTTCTCTCTCCACGCCCCTGACCCCTCACGCCTCTGTCGCGCTGCCTCCCTCCTTTCCTACTGTTGCTCCGCCTCCTGCCTCTCTGCTATCGCCCCACCTCCTGCCTAGAGAAGCCCTCTACCGCTGCCTTGAGAAGCCCACCGCAACAGAGAAGGCCATCACACCTGGAGAAGGCCACTCTGTTATAGCACCAACTCCCGCCTAAAGAAGCCCACCGTGCTTAGAGAAGCCCTTCATGTTTAGAGAAGCCCCCCGTTCTTAGAGAAACCCTATGTCGGAGAAGTTGAGCATTTGTTTTTTAACCCAGATCTGTTGGTGTTTTTCTATTTTTCCTTAGATAAATGTTTTTATTTTTTTGGAAAGTACTGTTGTGAATGTTGAAAATTTGATTGTGAATCAGAATGATGGATTGTGGTTCCTTGGGTTGATGTATTTTTTTGCTTCAAGACTGTCGGAAACCTCAAGTTTGCAGCAGCTTTTCTTTTAAAACCATTAAAAGCAATTTTTGGACCGCCTTTAATCAATTTTGATTAAAGGCGGGGTAACAGAATGCACTTAATAACTGATAGAATGTAAAACCCATAAATAATTGTTGTTGTGTGTATGGATATATGTGTGTGTAGTGAGTATAGAGGGTATAAAAAGCATAAACAAATGTTGAACATGATACACACAAAAGTATATATAACCAATCAGAAAATGTATTCTTTTCTTATCCTGATTCTAAATCCAATATATCTCCATTACCCCCCCCCCCAATCAAAGCATAGGACTTGTCGCAACGCAAAGGTTGGAACGTAAGAAATCAAATTGAGGACGAGGTAACCCCTTTGTAAAGATGTCAGCAAGCTGCGAGTCTTTAGAAACATGAGCAACCTTGAGATTTCCAGAAGACACCATCTCATGCACAAAATGATAATCAATACCAAGCGTAGGACTTGTCGCAATGCAAAGGTTGGAACGTAAGAAATCAAACTGAGGACGAGGTAACCCCTTTGTAAAGATGTCAGCAAGCTGAGAGTCTTTAGAAGCATGAGCAACCTTGAGATTTCTAGAAGACACTATCTCATGCACAAAGTGATAATCAATATCAATGTGCTTGGCTCTTTCTTGCAAAATTGTATTATGAGCCACAAAGAGAGCAGTATTATTATCACACAGCAAAACAGGAGGCACACGAGTTGATACACGTAAATCCTAAAAAAAATCCATCAACCAACCTAATTTTGTAGCAGTATTTGTCACAGCACGGTATTATGATTTTGAACTACAATGAGAAATTGTAGGTTGCTTCTTAGCACTCCAATACACCAGGTTGCCACCAAGGAAAATGGCATAACTGTATGTAGACCTACGAGTCTCAATGCAATTAGTCCAATCAACATTAGAATAACCTAGAACTGGTAAAGCGGACGAATTCAAAACTAAGACCATAGTGGATAGTACCACGCAAGTAACAGTTTGGAAATGGTCATCAGTAGGAGCCTACATGTACTGACTGACCGTGTTCACATCATAGGATAAACCGGGATGTGTGATCGATAAATACTGATGTGCATCAACCAAAGACTGATAAAGTGTGGGATTTCTAAATGGCTTACGAAAAAACTAACAAGCTGCGAAATGGTCACAAAAGAAATGGCAACAGTGGCGGAATCCTGCATTCCAGCGTACAATAAAATATCATTTGCGTATCTGACCTGACCAAGGAATAAATCATCGAAAGTACGAACAACCTCCAAACCCAAGAAATATTGCAGAGTGTCAAGATCGGTAATCTTGAAAACCTAATTAACTCGATCAACAAACTTCCGAATAAGATGATCATCATTCCCAATAAGACTAATGTCATCAACATAAACCAACAAGTAGAGAAGAGAGACACCCTGTGAAAAGACAAATAAAGATGTATCGCAGGAAATACCAACAAACCCCAGACCAATAAAAATGAGCTAAAACGCTGAAATCAAGCGCGAAGAGCTAGCTTCAACCTATAAATGACCTTGCGTAGATGACAAAAAAAATCTGGATACATGGGGTCTTTGAATCCAGTAGGCTGCTCCATGTAAACCGGATTTAAAAATGCATTCTTAACATCCAGCTTTCGTAAGGAAAAATTATGAGTAACATCCAGAGGAAAAACAGTACGAACAATGAAAGCCTACACTACAAGACTGAAAGTATGATCATAATCAAAACCATGAAATTGAGAAAAATCCTAAGCAACTAACCTCGCTTTATGCCTTTCAAGCAAGCCATCAGCCTTATACTTCAAACGATACACCCATTTTGAACCAACAACATTTGTATTAGATGGACGAGGAACCAAATCCCATATTTGCTGAGTGTGTAGAGCCCCCAACTCGGAATTCACGATGGGTCCTTAACAGCCGAGAGATGACTTACATGCTCGGTCTTAGCAAATAAAGCACTCATTAAACCAAAAATATTGTAGTAAAAAAAAATATTTGTATAAGAGAGCCGGTATGAGAGCGAGTAGCCATCGGATGACGAGAAGAAGAAACCAGTGGTGAAGTTGGCACAAAACTTGAGGATGGTAACTCAGAGACGGAAGACAGTAGTACGGGGAAAATGGGCGGCAATGGTCGCGTGGGAAAAGCATAAGCAAATGACGACAGCACTGGAGACGATACCTCTGGAGCTACAGCTAGTAGCATCGGTTGCACTGTTGGCGTTGCATGGACTGCATGCGCTGGTGGTCAGCTAGGCGTGTGTGGCGCTGCTAGTTAGCATGCGGCAAACATGAACAATTTTTCGATAAACCCTGAGCTCCTATTACAGACTGTAAATCATAATTATCCAAAATAATAGCCAATTCGGATGAAGAAGATGCTCAAACACCTCTGAAGGCACATACGAAGGTTCCAAAAATGCATAAGCATCAAGTGAAGGCGAATCAGTAGAAGTACCAGTGCAGGTAGCTGGAAAAATGTCTCATCAAATAAAGCATGACGAGTAATGTACTCCTTTTTTGTGGCAAGATCAAGGCAACGATAAACCTTGCAATGAAAACTGTATCCCAAGAAAATACATGACAAACTCCGAGGCACCAATTTATGAGGAGCATAAGGGCGTCAATATGGAAAAACTCGACAACCAAAAGGATGAAAGTTAGACTAATCAGGAGTAGTGCCAAAAATAACGGAAAATGGAGACTAACCAGATAAAACAAGTGTAGGCAATCTGTTAATAGTGTAGGCAGCCGTAGTAAATGCATTGCACCAAAAAGAATTATGCAAACCCGAATGGAAAAGCATGGAGAGCCCATTTTCTGTGATGTGACAATGTTTCCTCTCAGCTCGACCATTTTTCTCCGGCGTGTGAGGACATGAAAACTGATGATGAATGCTCTTTGAAGCAAAATAAGATCGCATGCAAGAGTTTACAAACTTTGTACCTCCATCACTCTGAAAAACCTTGATAGAAGTAGAAAAATGGTTCTCAACCAGTGCCTGAAATTGAAGATATACCTCTACAAAATCATACTTGCATCGCAGAGGATAGAATCAAGTGAAATGAGGGTGATCATCAATAAATATAACATAGTAAGAGAAACCAGCATGAGAGACAACGGGCGCGGGCTCCCAAAGATCACAGTGAATCAAATCAATCAAATGTGATGCATGTCTATTATTTTAGTAAAATAAAGATGTTTTCCCTTTGCCATCTCACAAGAGGAACACAACTGGGGCTTGGAAACAAACTAGTAAAAGACAAACATCTAGACTTGCTCAAAGAAAAAATGATGTTGTGAGGGACATACTCAATCTACTATGCCAAAGTTCAAAAGATACTTTAGATGCACTTGATGCATTAAAAGCAGGTAAAGCAGCACCACTAAAACCAAAACATGTAATCCCCCATCACAATGACCTTTGCCAATAATATCACAAGTAAACTTGTTCGAAATAGTGATAAAAGAATCATCAAAGTAAATAACATCATTCATATTCCGAGTCAACTTGCTAATAGACATTTTTTTTAGTAATTTGTGAAACAACCAAAACATCAGACAATGATAGGGAATCAGAGACCCGAGAGTAACCAACATGCGTAACGGGAAGGAAAGAGCCATTACCAAAAATAACAGGGTTGTTACCAGAATAGGGAGTCACTGATCAAGAGTGGAGTGGAAAGAAGTTATGTGTGGGTTATTGAAAGATCTGGGGATCACGTGCAATTTACCACAAAAAGATATTGAAAATTTGCGGATTAAAGCAATTAAATTCGGGTTATAAACTATTTGGGTAAATCTACATTCCTATTTATATGTTTTACTTTAAATATGTAATGTTTCTAATCAAAACTCAAATATTTCACTTGCAGTTACTACAGAGTATAAACCTCCTTAAGTTTACATTATTTTAATTAAACCTCATATTTTCATATGCTTATGGTAAAACGGTCTTTCCCAAGGCATTGTCTATTTTCTTATTATTTTTACTTTCTTAATTTCTATTAACATAAGATTGTTTTAAAGCTACATAGTGGGAAAAAAGAAAATTCCGAGGGCACTTCCTACTTTGAAACATGTTTCTGGAATGTATTAAAGTAGACATCGGTAGTTGAACCACCATATAATTAGAAACTCTACAGATACACAATAGCTAGTGCTTTACAGCACTTTCGAGACATTTTTGAAAGAGGAACCAACTTCGGAAGTGCATTTTCGAAGTCAGAATTAATGTCCGGAGTGTAATATAGTAAGAAACAAAAAAATTCCACTTTTATTATGCCCTCCTATATAGTAGCACCCATTTTTCTTATTTTCATTTTTTCCCATCTTTCCTTTCTTTCTTCATTCCTTCTTCTTTGGCTTTGTTTGACAGAGCTTATAAGTTGCTTTGCGTATAAGCAAAGAACTTTTTAGTGTTTGATAAAGTGTTAAAAACAGTTTATTTTGAAGCAGAAGCTATTTTTGAGGGAAAAATAGAAGTTGGTCTCCTACTGCTTTCAAAATAAGCCAGTTTTGCTTACAAGCACAACTCTGCCAAACAAAGCCTTTATCTCTTCCTTCTTCCTCCCTCCTTCCCCAAATATAACACTTCAACCTTTTTCCTTTAAATTCAACTTCGCAGCAGTGAGTTCAAATTTGATTAATGTGTGGCGATAAATTTCATATTATCATGGTATGGTTACTACAAACTAAAGCTTATGTAACACTTTGATTAATGTGTGGCGATAAATATCATATTATCATGGTATGGTTACTACAAACTAAAGCTTATGTAACACTTTAATTAATGCGTGGCGATAAATTTCATATTATCATGGTATGGTTACTACAATCTAAAGCTTATGTAACACTTTGAAAGTGTTGCTTTTGGTGCTAAAAATGCTATTTGGACCTATTGCAAAACTTTTACAAGTATTACCTTAGATCTAACATGGCTCAAAATTCAGGTACTCCCTCCGTCCAAATTCAAGCTGCATAGAATCTTTTTTCACGGTCTTCGAAAAATATGTTTGACCGTTAATATGTTTAACTACGTATAATATCAACAAATAAAAATTTAATATTCAGAAACTAATTATTATGACGAATCTAACAATATCATATATGATAAAATTATTATTTATATATGTATTCAAATATGTGGTCAAAGTTTGACTGTATTGATTTGTCAAATAGTAAAATTGTAACTTGAATTAGGACAGAGGGAATATTAAATAATGCTCCACCAAAATAAAATTCCTCGCTCCGCCCTGCGCAGTACCTTATCATCAATGGCCTTGATAGCGATTTACTAGCTGCATCCTCCCTTATTGGTACTTTTAATGAACTTCTAATTGCCTTACTTGCCTCCGGTCTGTGCTAATAAGCTGGAGCTCCCTTGATACTAACCCACACAGGCGTGATTAGGGATTCTTCTTCCGGGACAAAATGAGGCATCCATTTGAGCACTCTCATCTGGTAAGCTCCATATTTCCATACCGTTTTGAGCTAGCACTCGTGATAATCACTTTGTAGACGGAACCTCAGAAGCACATGATTATTAATGAGTCCAAGCTTTACTTCACCTCTGCATCCAAGAGTGGGGAATATTTTCCCTAGATTTTCCACTGAAGGGAGACCGTGTGAGAATTTCCCAACCAAGGCATGTTGTAGGTGACCTGACAGTGTATCGATTTTCTCTGATTTGTATAAGCACCCAATTGCTCCCATGTATTTGATTTGGGGGTGTAGGTTTACTTCGACAGAGCTAGATTCTGAGCTATTGGTTTTTTATTGCGTTTCCGGAGAGTATTTTGTGGAGGGGTTCATTAATTCCAATAACCGTTGGGATCCATTAAATACAAGTTAATGGGATAGAAAATTTTCATTGTTTTCTAATTTGGGATTATGATCAAATGTGTTTTATAGTATTGGGTTACAAAGAAAAGTGAGATTGGGATCCCAATCTTCCCATATACCCATTAAAAATTGGGTAATTATGGGTACCCAATTAATACTCGACCACTTCCCATCTTTTGATGATTATACTCCCTCCGTCCCAGAGAAATTGGCACAATTTCTATTTTCGTCCATCCCACAGAAATTGCCACAATTCAATTCTTACCTAAAGTGGCAAAAAATGAGTTTGCACTTTTACTACATTATCCCTTAAAAGGTTATTTATTAAATCTACTAGTCAACTCATCCATTACCCAAATACCCTTCATTTATTTTTCATCAACACTTCCATCTCATCTTGCATAAAATACCGATCCAAAAGTAATTGTGTCAATTCCTCTGGAATGGAGGAAGTATATTTAAACTTATATTGATTTATTAAATTTGACTTTGAAAAAGTTAATGTGCCAATAGTTGTGGGACAGAGGAAGTACAACTTTAAAAAGGTTGTTATTATATCATAAGAAATGGCTACAGCTCACCATCCACACAGAGTAAGAGAAACAAAGTGCTGAAGATTTGTTTGGCAGAATTGTGTAGAGGACATATCATATAGGCCGAAATTAGGGGATGCAACTCTCTTGTTGAGTGCCTCATATATGGGGTGCGTTTAGTTGTAGGGTACCCCCTTGTGACTCGGCTGGTCCCAACCCAGCCCTTAATCCCAATGGCATTGGCACATGCCCTTTTGCTGCCTTTCTTGTACTGCTCCAACTCAACCCCTTTAATTCCTTCCCATTATTCATGCTTCTAACTACAAATTTTCACCATACCCTAGGTTTCTTGTTTTACCTTGTCAAACAAACTAAGCAAACCATGCAATACATTAGGGAAGGAGCATGAAAAGAATCACCACCTTTGAAGCACATAGCCGTCAACCATGTTTATTGTGGATTTTTAACGGCTGATGAAATTCGTCGCGCGTGGTTGACTCGTTCATCCTTCGATAATGCACAATAAATTTTCAACCACTGTACTAGTGGTAGATTATCATTGGCGTCTCGACCAGCGAAAAGCTATGATAGTTCCTCAATCAACACAACCACCACCTCTCCACCTCTCCAGCAATACACCAACACCAAAACCACCAATCAAAACAAACACCACTGTTACCACCACCAATTGACACCACCACCCCACATGCATCTTCAATAATAATTGTACCACCACCACCATCTATAACGAACCCCACCAACATTTATGATTGACATCAACAAACACCAATATCAACAAGTTGAACCCTATCTTCATTCTAAATTATCTTATTTTGTCGATGGGTTGACGACGTTGACTGACAGGGTGGGCGGTTAAGAGGAGCGGACAATGGATGGGAAAGAAAGGAGGGAAAGGAGGAAAAAACCTTAGGATAGAGGGGAGTAAGAAGAGTGAGAAGAAGAAACTATGAAGGTGAGGATTAGTAGCGATTGAGAGGATTCACTGTAGTTGAAACGATGGCGATAACCGCACGACGGTTGAAACGAAAATAACCGTTGATGGCTCGTGAGGACCGTTCTAATGTTGAAATTGGTGACGGACGACAATTTTGGGCAACACACCATCATTCCGGAGCCAATAATATCTCGTTTTCCATTAATGTAGATAGAGAGCCTGAATCAGTGTTTAAATGGTTGAAATGGAGTAGGAGCAGTCCAAGGTCAAGATGTTTGATGACACATCTATCAGTTTCACCTTTTGTTTGCAAATTCATTTCATCTTGAGACAACCATTCTTATTTCGTGCAAATCCATGGCATTAACATCATCGGTCATAAACTCATACATTTGACAGAGTACTACAAGAAAGTCAACTTTCCATGGTACGTTGATCAATAAAACACATAGTGAAGGTGTTGAATGATCAGTGCTGCAAAAGCTTACGAGGATGAAACAGACGGGCTCGCTACCAAACGAGCAAAACTTTAATTTGACTTTGGAATCGCAATATGGGCAGTTACAGAGAGTAACCATTTATTTATTTATTATGTTGTTATTATTGTTATCATTTTGATCTTGGTCCCCTCCTTTTTGCATGTAAAAATTGATGATTTTGGCCCCAGTATCTTAAGTCAAATCTCCATGCCTTATAATTGTAGCACGAGAAAACGTCCCTTTAGCAAATTAGTGTGACAATTCTAAGTAAAGTAGCCTTCACGTATTTCTAAAGAAGAACATGGATCTATTGGAGTAGTTAATTAGGATGATGTGCACACAAGCATATTAACGTACCCCCGTCCCCATCTTGTGAATATAAAAGCAATTTCTTGATATGAATTATCCAGAATTATAGGATCATTTTTCCCCAACCTGCAAGTGGTCGATGATGGTGAAACCGTGGTGGTTCGGGCGGTGGTTGGTTGGTGGTGCAGCGTTTGAGTGTGCTTAGGAGGGCGTCCCTAACTATTCAGATGGATGAAGTTTCATTTTCCACTGAGTTTCAATAGATTCAATGATGATGCCTCCTAGTTAGGTAGTAGATTAGGATGTTAATATGTAATTTGGTTGCTCATATATAAACTTAAAAAAAAACATAACATGCCCAATACATAACATCTTTTCATTCTAAAATTTAATGGTTGATATGAGTAGTCATTCACTAAGGTTATACATTAGAATTTTTTTTTGGGAGAGAGGGAGTACAAGGTTATACATAATAAGGATGTACTCTCTCCATTCCATGAATTTTGGTCTATTTACATTTTTACAGTTATCAATGCTCATATATGACCGTCAATATCTCTAACTACAGATAATAATTCCGCATAAAAAATTGATATTTATAAAATAAATGTTAAAATGAATCTAACATTATTTCACATAACTTTTTTTTATTATAAATATATTAAGGATTAAATATTTTTCTAACCCTAATTTTAGTTTGAAAGTACCAATATAACCCTGTAAAATTAAAAAAGTGTCAAATTAACCCTAACTTTAAAATGAATTGCACCGATATAACCTTCAGGCCATATTCTGGCTTTGACTCACAAATTGGGCCGTTTACCAAACCAAAAATGATGAATACACGCCCGACCATTTCAACTTTAATTTTTCCCACTTTACCCCTTCTGTTGCCGCTAGCCATTGCCACCCTCCAACCACCCCAACCACCACCTTCGCCGCCAGCAG
>JAULKJ010000002.1:10761147-10775575 GCA_032355405.1 Rubia balearica
CGAGGAACGAAATATGCCGACGCCGACAAGGAACGATGGACGATTGTAGATATGAAGGGCGACGAGGCAATGCCTCGGTTTCTATTTATTAGGCTGAAGAAGGCGGGAAGAAGGGTTGAGCGGGAAGAATAGAAAATGCAAGAGGAAAATAGGAGAAAAAGAGAAATAAAGTAAGGGGCAAGGATGTCATTTCACATTTTTTGACTTTTTTTTTAAAATAAGGGCAAAAAGGTATTTTTACCTTATTCCGGAAGTAAAATAGTTGACTAAAAAGTCAACATGATCAAGGGTTATTTTGGCACATAATGAGATTGCAGGGTTATATTGGCACTTTCTTAAAGTTAGGGTCATTTTAGCACTTAGGTTTTTTTTAATTCAAAGGCAAAATAGTCTTTTCCTTAAAATCAGACCATAAATCAGTTGACTGAAAAGTCAAATGAGTCAAAGGTTATTTTGGTACTTTCTGAAATTGCAGGTTATATTGGTACTTTCAGCCTAAAGCCAGTGTTATTTTAGCACTTAACTCAAAATTTTAATACATTTAAAGTTGGGATGGATCCGTCCTATAGAAATTGACACAATTACTTTTGGATCGTTATTTTATGCAAGATAAGGTGAAAGTGTTGATGGGAAATAAATGAATGATATTTTGGTAATGGAAGAGTTGATTAGTAGATTTAATCATCCTTTTGAGGGATAATATAGTAAATGTATAAACTCATTTTTTGCCACTTTAGGTAAAAATTGAATTGTGTCAATTTTTGTGGGACGGACGAAAATAGAAATTGTATCAATTTCTTTGGAAGGGAGGAAGTATTTTTCACGGGACTGGACCCACCTTTTGCATTATTCTCTCTACCCTAGTCTTTCAATCTTTGTTTAAGAACACAACACTTTGTTTATTAGCGACAAATAGATAGATGAACACTGGTGATTGTGTCTACAATCAACCATAAATGTAACCCATTTCGATATATTAATGAGAAGGAATCCGACTATTTGTTTAAAAAAAACACTTTGTCCTTTCTATTTGTTGCTCTATTTTCCCTTCCTGCTGGACCATGTTCTATAGAGAGAGGAGGATAAGAGCTCAAAGGAACCATGCCCGCATGGGAGAGAATCACGGTATAATTTATGCCCCGTTTATTATTTTAGTACTCTCTCCGTCACATCTATATTTGCAGAAAGGAAAGAAGAAGTATTTTTAAGAATACATTATTATATGCTTTTTAGATGGGGTTCCCTTAATTTATTTTCATGTTCCTTTTATTTTAAAGTTGTTTTAGTATTTTTTTTGGGCCAGTAAAATATGAATAAAATGTGGTTAAAATGAAATAAAGCGAATAGTGTAAAAACAGTTGAGACGTCTCAAAGAGGAAAGAGTGCAAAAATAGTTGGGACGGAGGAATAACATTTATATCGGGATAGCTAAACATTTGTGAAACCCACCTGCTTCATTGTTTAATCGATCATAAGCTTTGGTCATGTCAATTTCCATTGCCGCCAATTCTTGCCTCCTAATCTTCTTTTTCCAGATGTTTGATTACTTCATGGGCTATCAACGAATTTCCAACAATTGATCTCCCTTGTACGAATGATGCTTGGTTAATGGATATTAGGAGGCCCATGACACTTTTTTATCATGTTGTCCAGGATTTTGGCTATGATTTTGTACGTGACATTGCACAGGCTGATCGGGTGTAGGTCGGATGGTTCTTTTGGAGCTTTCTTATTTGGAATGAGTACAAGCATCGTATGATTCCATTCCTCTTGCCATTTGGTGGTTGTGAAGAACTGTTGGACTGTTGTTGTGACTTTTTCTCCTACTTCTAGCCAGTAGTACTAATGGAAACCTGGTGGTAGGCTATCAAGGCCCAACGTTTTCCACTTTCTCATCTGGAAGACAGTATAAATAGATTTTTTTAGACGCAGACAGTAGGGATGACAGTGGGGCTGTTCGCGTACAGATTATGGTACCTCTATACCCATGCCCACCTAAAATTTTCACACTCATACCCACCCCATCACCCGTGGTGAGTACAATATTAAAATCCACCCCACCCTATCGGGTATTATCTAAAATCCACCTCCGCCCCATCACCCACTTGGGTCTTCATACCCACTTCAAATCTATTTTACTCACCCCATTTATATATTAAAAAATGCCTGAACTTTACTATAAAATTAATAATTTTAATGTTAAAAGTTTAATATTATTTACATGAAAATATTATAAGTAAAACATGTGCATTATGGATGAATAATAGTTTATTATATGATAAATTAGTGTGTACATAGAGGTGGGGCGGGGCGGGAATGAACTAATATCCATGCCCGACCTACTACATATGGCGGGTATCAATTTTCATACTCATACCCGACCCACCCCTACGAAAACTACACCCATACCAGCCTCATTGGGGCGGATGCGGGGAGGACCCTAGCAGACAACATAAATAGATAATTACATCAAACAGGTGTAAAATTACTTTAGCTTTAATTCTAACTCTAGCAAAATCTAGTCATCAATTTGACTTAGTCTAAAACCCCCTCTCCCCCACCCTCACAACCGATGCGTAGAATTTTTTGAGACGCAAAAATTGGATTTGAAAAAAAAATCAAACAACAGACTTATAGATCCTCAGTGAAAATGTCTGCAATCTAGAGTGTAATGGGAATATGAGAGATACAAAGTTTTCCCTCAGTAACTAGCTCTCAAATAAAGTGATAATCGATATCAATGTGTTTGGCCAGCTTGTGAGCAACTGGATTATGAGCTAAGAAAATAACACTGTTGTTGTCACACACTAAAAGTGGGGCCCATAAAGAGGAACCCGAAGATCACACAGTGGGTGAGATAAAAAGACAATCTCAGAAGCAATATTGGCCTAGGGTCGATACTCAGACTTGTTACTAAAGCAAGAAACAGTAGGCTGTTTCTTGACACTCCATGAAACAAGATTGTCACCAAGAAAGTCAACGTATCCATAAGTGGGGCGCGAGTCTCGATGTAGCGAGCCCAGTCAGCATCTAAATAGCCCAACGCCTCAGGAGAACTAACGGCTAAAAAGGTAAGACCAAAGTGAATTGTGTCCCGAACGTAATGGAGAATCCAAGTAATTTTGGGGCCCATAAAAAGGAACTAATGAGCTAAGAAAATAATACTGTTGTGTCGCACAATAAAAGCGGGGCTCATAAAGAGGAGCCCAAAGATCACGCAGCGAGTGAGATAAATTGACAACCTCAGAAATAGTATTGGCCAAGGCCCGATACTCAGATTCATTACTAAAGCAAGAAACAGTAGGTTGCTTCTTGATACTACACGAAACAAGATTGTCGCCAAGAAAGTTAGCGTATCTATAAGTGGAACGACGAGTCTCTATGTAGCGAGCCCAATCAACATCTGAATAGCTCAACACCTCAGGAGAACTAGCAGCTAGAAAGGTAAGACCAAAGTGAATGGTGCTCCGAAAGTAATGGAGAATCCTAGTAACTGCACCAAAATGATCATCTCAAGGGTCCTGAAGAAACAGACTACTTCTTTCGTCCCAGGTTAAATTGAACACTTGTTTTTTGGGAAATATTCTCTATCAAAGTTTGATCGTATATTTGAATAGTATGTGAGCAACAATATTATCATATGTGATATTGTTGAATTCATCGTAACAAGTAGTTTCTAAATATCAACTTTTTGTTTGCCGATATTATACGTAGGTGAACATATTAACGGTCAAACATGTTTCTTGAATAGCGTGGTAATGATTGTTGTACAATTTAAGCGGACGGGGTGAGTACCAGAGTTGACCACAAAGGACAAATCAGGACGAGTGGTGGTCATATACAAAAAAGCTCCAACCAGAGAGCAGTAAAGGGTTCGGGTTCTAAATTAGCTGAGAGTTTGGCAAAACAAAAGTGGAAACAGGGCAGCTTCTGACATCCCAGCACGAGTGAGAATATCCTGAGCATACTTCAACTGACCAAAAGAAGACTAGAAGTAGTGGGCGAAACTTCAAGGCCAAGGAAGTAGTGGAGAACACCTAAATCCTTGATAGAGAACTCCTGATGACTGCGAGTGATAAACTGTCGGAGAAGAGTTGAGCCATTCCCAGTGAGAATAATGCCTTCAATGTAGACAAGTAGATAGAGCAGAGATGTCCCACGTGAAAAAATAAACAAAAAGGTGTCAGCAGTACTGCACTGAAACCCAAGTTTAGCCAAGTATATGTTGAATCTCTGGAAATAAACTCGAGGGGCTTGTTTGAGGTTATAGATGGCCTTGCACAAGCGGTAAACATGATCAGGATGAAGCGGATCGTTCTAGCCAACAGGTTGAGCCATGTACATTGAAGAATCAAGAATACCATTGAGAAAATCGTTATTGATGTCTAACTGATGAAGTGACCAAGTGCGCATCGTAGCAATAGTAAGGGTTGTGCGCATTGTCGAAGCTATGAACACTGGACTGAAGGTGTGGTCAAAATTTAATCCTGGAATCTGAGAGAACCCGTGAGCAACCAAGCGCACCTTTTAGCGCTCGATACCGCCATTCGGATGATACTTAAGACGATACACCTACTTGGAACCAACAATGATGACATCCAGGGGCATGGAGCTATATCCCAAGTATATTGACCCTCATCAGCCAAACCAAGACCTAGGAAGGATCACGAAGAGTAGAGAAATAATCTATAGGCATCTTCTAGGAAAGAAGTGCGGAAAGAAAACCATGTGCGGAAAATTCTGAGTAGTCACGTCACTGAATAATCCCTGTGGCAGATTTAGTCATCATCGAATGGGTCCATAAGGGCGGGAAAGATGGAGAACCAGCCGATGAAGATGACGATGGTGAAGAATTTGGTGAGCCAGAGGGAGTATGAGGTAGAGAGATAACCGAAAATAAGATCGGAACAACAAGTGATGGAGGAACCACCAATGAATCGAGTCAAAGGTACAATTAAGGATGAAGAGGGGTTGGTCGGAACCTCCTAAAATCTAACTCAGAATCAATGAAAATAGAAACATCCAAGGTTGAAAAGGGAGAACTAGTCGTCGAGGTAGGAGAGTGGGCGAATGGAAAGCACGACTCATCAACTCGGGTGTGGGGAGTAATATAAATTCAACCAGAAGAAGGAGAAAAATTGAGAAATCCCTTATACAACGAACCATAGCAATAAAAACACAAAATGCTGCGAGGAGACAACTTGTGAAGAGCGGTCGGCCGAACATAAGGAAAAACCCGATAGTCGAAAGGATGAAATTTCGAGTATACTGGATCACAATCAAAAAGTAGACTTTAAGGAGTGGATCCCTATAAGACAGGGGTAGGCAAACGCTTGATGGTGTGAACAGACGTGGCAAAGTATCATCCCAACTTGATAACGGTAAATGCGAGTGGAAAATCATAGTCAACCATATCTCTACAACATGCATGTGTTTAATTTGCACTGCGATCGCCCATTTTTTCCAGAGTTTAAGTTTATGAAACCTAATGGTTAATTCACTTGTAAGAAAAAATGGAACGAAGACAGGTGTTGAGGAACTCGGTACCACCATCACTTACAAATACATTAATATTAGCCAAAAATTGGTTCTCAACCAATGTCACAAACTGCAGATAAAAATCAACAAAATTTGACTTTCGATGAACCCAATACATCCATGTGAATCGAGAAAATTCGTCCACAAATAAAGCATAATAAGCAAAAACATTATCTAATAAAACGGGGGAGGAACCCTATAAGTCATAGAGAACTAAACGCAAAACGCGTTTAGGGTTCTCAACAAATGCCAACCGTTGACCATTTTCCATAACACAAGGGGCGTGGGTGTTCGGTTTAGGTGATAAAGAAGAAGCTGAAAGGACTCATGAATTTTGCAAACTAGAGATGATGCTATTGGGCACATGTCCCAACCAAGCATATGCCAAAACTCAAACGATACACATCCTTTATTGTGTCGTAGAAAAGAAATAATAGTGGCCTCCCTCTAATCTAAAATGTACAAGCCACCCCCACCATGGCCTCTGCCCACGGCTATCTTGGACACTTTGCTCTGAATCACAAAGTCACGGTCATCAAAAGTAATAATAACACCCATATCTTTAGTTAGTTTACTGATATATATTGCAAATTCTTAGTAATTTGAGATACGACTAAGACATCAGATAAGTGAAAACTAGAAAAAATTCGAGAATCACCAATACAAGAAATTGTAACAGGCGCACCATTACCAACATAAACATGAGAGTTACCTTATATGGAGTGACACTCTCAAGAGCAGAGACAGATGATGCCATTTCGTTGGTGACGCCAAATTCAATATACTAGTCTGAAGTGCATCAGGATGGCTCTTGCTACAAAGATGACTAAAAAAATCAACTAATCACCAACAAAACAATTGTTATAAGGGGTGTTAATTGTACTAAAAAAATATCAAAATCAAGTCTCATCAATTACTCCAAATCGCCTAAGGAAAAAATATGTCATTTAGAAGACCAAATGGTTCAATATAGGAGCAGAAGATCAAGCATGAGACCAACAAACATTTCTACCTTCAATGCAAGGAAAACACCCATCTTGTTGATGACTATGAACGTGTTTGTAATTGTGTAATTTTTACTGAAACGGAGGAGCATTCAGTTTAGCAAAAATAAATTAAATTTAAAAGGTTTAAATCATAAAAAATAGCCCAACCGAGAAAAATCTTTGTCATGAACTCATGTTCGATGGATCCTAAATCATTCCTCCATCCCCTTTCTCCCAATTTCCCACCTTCAGACAGAGCTTTCAAACTCTTGCTAGTAATTTACTCCATTTGTCTTGTTTCAATATGCAAGAACAACTATTTGTAAAAAAAAATTTTAAAGCCAAACCAGATTAATTTAACTGTAACATTCAGGTCATTTGTAGATCAAAGTAATATCACGTGAAGTGTTATTAAATTTACTGCATTTTTATAATATTAATGTGACATTAATTTTAGCTATATGTTATTGATAATTAAATATTTTTTTAATAATTCAAATCAATTCATACAATTTGAAGTGAATCAAAAGCAGTGGCGGAACCAGTACCATATTTGAGGGGGACTGAATTATACCGACAAAAATAAAACATCTTCTTCCCCAAAATTCTGAGAAGATCAGGGACAGAGTAAAAACTTTCAAGGGACGGAAGTTTCAGGAGAAGCAAAAACTCTCTTAACTGTCGGAACTGAGCCGGAGCGTTCGCACCACCTCGACCCGCCTCATTTCCACCAATGACCAAAAGGATACTTTCCGCTCATTTTTATAAATGTTAATATATTGATCATTTTAATTATCGAATGATTATTAGTCGTTAGTTGGTTAGAAGTTGTCATTGGAGTACTTGTCTTGTATTTCTGTTTTTTCGCATCACACTTATCCGCGTTGCTCCATTCTCTTCCCCTAATTGTAGATGTGTCACAAGTGGTTTGGAATCGAGTCCAAGCCATAATAAAAATTGTAGCTTTCAAAATACTGTGCTAACTCTAGTAGAGATAGAGAATAGAAGCAATAATATCCTTACTTAACTGTTCCTTCAAAATACACATGGCATAGAAAAATGTTGAAACTTGTGGACTTTGAAAATAAAAGGATAATGAAGGACGCAAAATTTACTATTTTTCTATTTTGACCTCGCCCCTCTTCTAGAGTCCGTCTCTTGAAAGTCGATTTTTCCAAAGTTATGGAAAGACCAAGGTTTAAAATGAAATTAAGATAAAATTTTTGGGTTGCACGAATCGGGTTATAAACTTTATGACTACTACACGTTGTATAATAAACTTTTAATATTGCAACTAAGACCTTTTATCTCTTATAATTTTAATTAAACCCCGTTTTTCCATAAACCTATGGAAAGACGGTCTTTCCCAAGATTTTGCCTTAAATTATATAAAAATAAATTATAATTTTATTTATAATTTAAATATTATTACATTTAAAAATAATATATTTTATTTAAATAAATTATTTTAAAAATTACTATTTTTATATATTTTGGTCGATTTGGGTAGACCCATGGCCCAGTCCGACCTAAACCGATCTGACCCTAAACTATGTGAATTTTGACCCGACTCATTTGTCCCAAAATTTTGGGTCAATTTGTCGAGACAACTGACCCGCCCCGACCCATGAACACCCCTAGAGAGTTGTTACGATCAAACTATTGTGTGGCAATTATCTTTGGTTTACTATATTTTAAGTGAAGATGATGTAATGATTGTGTCTCATAATACATGGCAGTAAAACACTTGGGCTAGCCCAAGTGGCTAGGGCAGTGTGCCTGGTATATGCAATTCGAATTTAAATCCTTCTCTTCTGGAGGTTGCATTACAATGTCTTTGAATTCTCTAGTATGCGCCTTATGGAGCGTGGGAGACTCACCCCATTTTAAACGTTGGTGTGTGATCCACTAGGGACTCTCATTTCTTTGTGTGATACAACACCGTGATGAAAGAGTTTGAAAAAAATAGTATATTTTCATTCACTTAATTTCCTTTAATTCTCCCAGTTCAACCCCTCCACTCATTTCACTTTTTAAAAGATGATATATATACCAATATAACCCTAACTACTTGAATAAGTATCAATATAACACTCAGATAATTTTTAGTGTAAAAACAGCTATAACTATTTGATGAAAGAGCCAATATAAACCTAACACACAATTTGCGGTGTTGATCGGTGTTTACTGCATATAAAATGACTAAAATGCCGTTTGACCTAAAATCTAAAAATGTGTGGACAAATTTTCTCTCCGGCCACCACCTCACCACCACCACTACCCTCCAGCCTCCACACCCCATCAGCAATCCCCGCAACCACCCTCGCCCCCTTCAGCCACCCACATACACCACCATCACCCCCTCATATTCCCTCACAAAAGGCCCAAACTATCCAATTCCAATTACGGGTAATCAAATCAAATCGAAAGGCATCAAGCATGACTTTAGCATGGCGATTCTCAACAAGAAGAAATCACTGAATCGGCTCATCGTCAACGAGGCCGTCAACGATGAAAAATTCCCCGTCGTTCTGCATCCCAGTACCATGGAAACACTCGTGCTTTTCCACAGTGACAACGTCCTTCTCAAGGGTCCCTCACCAATGAAACTTGCAAAGCGACGGAGGTTCGGATGACGTCTAGATCTTAACGGCGCCGACGAGGAATAAACTGCAGCGCGATTGAATGACGTTGCGAGCGATTAGGGTTTGCTGCCACTGAAGTAAGTTCGCCGGAATAATATAAGTTGCGGGAGAGAAGAGAAGGGGAGGAAGAAGATTAGGGCTATTAGGGTATGATTATAAATTCAACATTTTTCTTTTTCTTTTTTTGAGGGGTAAAATAGTTTTTCAATCAAATCCGGCCTTAAACTGACGGAATGGGTAAAATTGCAATTACATCAACTATCTAGGGTTATATTTGCACTTTCAATTATCAAAAGGTTATATCAGCACCTATGTGGAGTAGGTATGATTATAAAAACACTTTTCTCTTAAAAGTTTATATCAAACTGAAGGGTGTCATTGTTAGTGGGTCAGAGGAATGTCTAAATGAAATTCATGCTTTTAAAATATAATAGGATTAAATGAAATGGAGAGTGTAATAAAGCATTGTTTAACCAAATAATCAATTCAAGGGAGAAATATAGAGCATGGAATTTGGAGGAAAGGGCTACAAAGTAGGGTTTAAGGGCAATCAGTGAACTTTGCTTTGTGTGTGCTAATCTTGTGCTCATTTTGTGCAATTTTTCATTTATTATTATATTAGATTTTCATGTCATCTTATTGCACAGTGATACCAGTGAAGTTTATTTGTGTGCTAATCTTGTTCTCATTCTTTTTTTAAAAATAATAATTTTTATTAATATTAGAAAATAGACGGATTACATTTCAGTGCATTAGCACTTTTATGCTCTCTATCGAGCACTTGTCTTCTTACTTTTGCAAACCTGATAAGGTGAAAACAAGGGATCATTTCTCGCAGATCATGAACCAATGCTTCCAGCTGCTATGGGAACTTCATTTATCTAAAAGAATGTACATAAAATATATGGATACAACAGCTGCATTGAATAATTGTTCGCGCAAATTTGTAGCTGAATCATATCACCATACATTTGTTCCAAAATCAATGCAGATGCTTGTCTGAAAATTACACTCCAAATTTACAGAATTTGTTGGTCTTAAACTGTTTAAATTCTTACATTCAAACCAACTCCGGGACTACAAGAACTCACTGATGAGAATCGCTCAAATGTTCAAGGTTACTTAGTATGGAATTTGACAGTTGTTTCACAACGATCATCGATAACATTACCATCCTCCTCCAACCAACTCGATACAATACGTAAAACTCTAACTGAACAACAAAGCCTGCAACTGGAATACTAATCTGACTTCGCGTGTTCTACAAAATGATCAATCGCACGATCTGACCCAAGAATCGGAAAGCCTTTGTCGTTTCTCTTAAGCATTTGTTCTTCTCATCTCTAGACCAGTGCTGCATAAAATTCACAGACAAGGCATCAGGTTCAACCATTGCATCAATGTGTAACAGAAATTAAGGATGGCAATGGCATTCGAAAATTTATACCTCGCCAACCATGTTAAGGTTTTCTCTAACCCCATTTAACAACTCTTCTTCTTCCCCGTCCCAAGTATACAACTCCAGCTTCCTTCCTTCAAACAACTTCTCCGAGACCTGTTAGTAATAAATACTGTGCTTATAATATAAGCCTGTATGTATGGTCCTCACTTTGATGAAGTTACGTGGTGCAAAAACTCAATTCAGAAGCTAATTCCGAGAAGCTATTGACAACAGATCGATAAAACAAGTATTCTCATATAGCTCTTCCACAAACTCTTCATCCTCTCATTCATGCATATTAAGAACATGAGTTATCGATTTGCAAACAAAGAGCTAATATTGTTATACAAATCAATGTAGACAAAGGGACAAATCTCACTGAAGTTTCAAATCATCTTATTCTTACTGTGGTCAATTTCATTTGTGAATACTAAGCAACTCTGATGATGCTTACCAACTTGAATGCACAAACTAAACCATTTCGAAAACCCTTCCTATGCCTAGTAATTGCATACTATCAAGAAACAATTGCTATCAATGTTTTTTTTTAGCAAATACACGACCTTGTAATTTTAGCTTGCTTTTCCTGAATTTCATGTACTAGAGAACTATGTTTTTCACTTATCAATATAAACCACGATTATTATTTCAGTAAAACTACCAAGGAAAAACCATTTCTAAAACAAGGATGGAAAATGAACAAGAATGGCTATGAGAAAAACTGTAATGAACACAACTTCCAACGCCCATGCCAAACCATCCATGATATATTTGGTGTTCCAATTTAAACAAGAACACATACCATGGAAAGAACTCGAATACTCATGATGTGAAAACATAACAGCAATAAACAGACCTTCTTCGCTAGAACTTGTCCTCCGGCAATATGTGAGAAATATATATTGTAGAAATGGCACAGAAACAAAGGAGGAGTCTTTTCAGCTAGCTCCTCAAGATACTTCGAATAAGTAACTCCCAGATTACTGGGTTCTGGGATCTCATCTCCCCGTTCACTGAACCACAGTAGATCTTTCGACAGACAATCTGATCGCTCCAATCCTGTGTTCCTGAAATAGGCATCTATCTAGACGAAATCAGAAAACCCCACCAATGCAACTTTACCCCAACGCAAAGCCACAAAGAACAACATTTGATCCATATTCAATGGAAACTACAAGCTACCTCATCTGACCCTAAAATCAACTCCTTTAGACACGAGTCACACTTTCATAAAACCACACACTAAGAAACAAGAAACTGCAAGAACAAAATTCCAATTTCAGAAACATAACATTGTAAGGCCTTGTTCTCCTGAGCTTATCTGAACTAAACTGAACTGAATGGAATTAAACTGAAAATAGTTATAATATGACTAAATTAATCTAAATTCTATCAAATTACATTCTGTCAGAACAGAAAAGAGGGAAATGGCGGGCTTACAGGAAACATCATCGGACTTGTCGACAATGCGCTCAATGGTACTAAAAACAAGCTTACTATCCACAAGGAACTTGATAAACCCTGGAATGCTAGGCTCCCAAGTCTCCTCTTTTTCAGAAATTTCGTCATCAAAATCAGAACCCTCAATCTCAAATTCCTCCTCCTCGGTGCCGGAATCCGCCGCACCCCTTCTGGTCCTCTTCGGTTTGCCGCTGTTCCGCAGCTTCATAGCAACGAACCTCATCTCTTCAATAATCCCAATCTTTTCTCCGGGGTACTGCTTTCGGTACCTCCTCCTCGTCCGCCTGACCGGCGGCGCGGCCCCAATCTCCACGGCCGCCGGAGACGACGGCGCTGCGTCGTCGTCGTTGTCTGTGGGGTCTTCGGTTTCTGACGGTGCTGCTGCTGTGTAGGTATTGGAGTTGTGACAGTACGAGGTTACATGGCGGTTTGATACATAGCTAATTGTTTTGTGGAATGGTGGAAATGCGGAGGAATTGTACGGAGGATGGTTTCTCGGGTTGCCATATCGCAGCGGTGGAAAGGAGAGTTTTAAAGAAGCAACTGTTGCATTCATGGCGGCACTTTCTAATGTTGAAGCTAAAAACAAACTCTCCTGTCACTTATAGCACAAAGATGCTGCTCGCTCGAATTATCGCACATTTTTATCAATTTTTCAAGGCATATTTGACTATAAATTTCAATTAGTACATAGGTATTAATATCATGCAAGATATTGTTAAACTCCATGCATCACATAATTTCTAAATATCAAATTATGACACTATCAATATACATAGTTAAAGTCATCAACGGTCAAACATAACTCGATTAGTACATACTCGTATGCACTAATATCATCATGTCAGATATTATTATACTCCTTAAATCACATAATTTCTAAATATCATATTTTATGACACTAAAAATATACATAATTAAAGTTATTACCGGTCAAACATAACACGAGAAAATTGATCAAAATGTATTAAAATGTGATTGAGACGGAGGGGGGTAACAATTCACTTGATAAATGAACTTTTGGTTAACCTTGTTCGTTAGCTTTCAAGTTTTGCCTTCCTAATCTAGTAAAAAACAATTTATAGAGGTTTAATTTTGGGGGAAAATGATCATTTAATAAGAGTGATTTAGGTACTCCCTCCGTCCCAGGGGATTATGTGGAGAGAGAAAACTCTCCTCAGAATTTTCCATGGGCCCCACCTAGTCCACGTGAGGGTTGTTAAACAAAAAAACAAAGGTTGTAAGTAGAAAATTAAGGGGGTAATTTTTCCCTCCTTTTCACTAAAAATCCAATTCCCACCGAATAAGAAAGCTGGAATGGCGCCAAGTGCAACATGCGAGTTACTGTCCACATGAATAGTAGAAAAAAATGAACCTTACATTTTTCACTGCTTATAAATACAACATTGAATTTGTACAAATCAAGTTCCCTAATTTACATCTCCAAAAAAAAAATCCGAACACTCCAAATAAAAAAATGGTCTGATTCATCTTTCTTTCTAAAAAACCCCAATCATGAGGGGCTGGTTGCTCTCAGTTTCTTGCATCTTCCCTTTCCTCATAGGTTTTTTTTCTTTCATTGCGATGGGAGGAGGAGGGGAGTCTGACGAACGAGGAGAGACAACACCTTGGTGAATATTTGTTAGAGCAGTCCAAAAATGGGAACATCCTGCATTCGAAAAGGGTTGAGGCAACAATAATGTTCAACTGCACCATACACACTGTGAGCACAATATGGTCTAGGGCTCGGCACCAATGGCAATAGGAGCACCCCTTGATTTGCGTCATTGTATGGTTGGTCACACTCAGCAAAATAAGAAAGTTATCGACCTTGAAACTTTGAGGGCATTGCCTGCAGTAAAAAGGCACGCAATAAGGGGTACACTAATATGTTTACAGATAAGGAAGAGTACAGTCCAACTAGAAGTAGCTACGAATATCATTAAAAGACACACAAATAGCATTAAACCAGCCATAACAAAGTACAACAAGGTATCACGAATGATTTTCAGTTAAGCGAAATTTGATGCAGATCTAAGACAGTAACATGTACCACGTAACTCACATAGGTGAAAAGTGGTTTTCTTTAAGCCATTCAACCGTGAGATACATGTTGGCCCCAGATGGGCCAGAGACTTACCGTACATGCAAACATAAGTCTCCAATAACCAAATTAATGTTTATGTGTGCGGTTAGTAGACCAATATGGGGGGAGATGACGCATCATTGTTTGATGGAAAAATAGGCCTTTTCATTTTTGGAAGATCAAGTGGCTATTAACTAAGCAAGAACATGCCAATAGGCACAATGGAACAAGTTCCGGTGCCAAAAATTAAAAGAGATGTAAAAAGGGAATA
>JAULKJ010000002.1:10854159-10876282 GCA_032355405.1 Rubia balearica
ACCATAAATTTCATGTAATATATAAGTAGTAATATTATCATGTGAGGTATCGTTGGATTCTTCGTAACATGTACTTTCCAAATATTAAAATTTTACCTGATATTAACATACGTAACAAAAGTTATTAATGGTCAAACATGTCTTTAAAAAAAAGCAAAAAAAATGTGTCAAACTCTTTTGACGAGGGAGTACTACTTTCAAAACTAACAATTATCTTCGGATGAGATAAATTTTGGAGCCAAAATTTGTGCGCGAGTCGTCTGGCAACTGGCAAGTGAAGGAAGGCACGTTAAAACTCAGTCATCCTCGATAAAAAAATTAAATTAAATTTTACAGCTCATATATAAAATATTCCAGCCAATTTTCTTTAACGTGTTACCAAAAAGGTCGGTTTATTTTTTGCCAAGTCAAAACAACAAGGAAACTGAACAATATCATTAACAAAAATAATTATTTTTCCTTTCTAAAACCAGTTTAACAAAAATTGCCATGTATTAATAACAAAAATAACACCCAAAATTGTTTCTACTTTCTTGTTTCTCTCCCACAAACACCGAACGGTTTGCATACGAATGAATTCATCGTGTTCGTCCTCCTCCTCGATCCGGCCGCCAAATTCTGTTTCGGTATGCGTTTCTCACGTTTGATTCTCCCTCGTACTACGTTTGATTTGATTCACATTGTCCTCAAATTGAAGATCTTTGTGATTTTTGTCAATGTAGGATTTGGTTGATTGAATTGCGGAAAAGGGAAAAAAGGTTTTTTTTGGTGTGGTGTGATTGTCGATTTTTGGAGGGGCTGAAGAATGAAAGGTGAGCATCAAACGGTGCCGTTGTCAGTGTTGCTAAAGCGTGAATTGGCGAGTGAGAAGATCGAGAAGCCGGAGCTTATTCACGGGCAGGCGAGTCAGAGTAAGAAAGGCGAGGACTTTACATTTATCAAGACCGAATGCCAGAGAGTTTTGGGCGATGGAATCACCACTTATTCTGTTTTTGCGGTATTCATTTATGATCCCTGATCTCCCCTTTTTCTGTTTTTGGTTGATTGCTATTGTTTCTAAATTTTCAGTTGTTGTAATTATTGTACCACCATCTTTGTGTTGTGTTTTTGTTGCAGCTGTTTGACGGACACAATGGATCTGCCGCGGCGATATATACGAAGGAGAATCTCTTGAACAATGTTTTGGGTGCCATTCCTGCAGAACTCAGCCGCGACGAGTGGGTCTCTGCATTACCGAGAGCGTTGGTTGCCGGATTTGTGAAAACTGATAAGGATTTTCAAGAAAGAGGTGGTTTGCTTTTTACCTTTAAGGAATGAATTTGTTTGTATTCATACTTGGTGCATTGCGAAAGAGGGTGTAATTTTATGTGTATTTTGTTTCTTAAGATTTGTTCTCTATAAATGAGGATCCTTTTTGTATCTCCAAGTTATGCTTGGTATTATAGGCATCTTATATGTTGTCCCTTCATTTCACAGCACAAACTTCAGGAACAACAGTTACCTTTGTTATAATTGAAGGATGGGTTATAACAGTTGCATCCGTTGGGGATTCTCGTGGCATTCTTGAATCGGCTGAAGGGGAAATATATTATCTCTCTGCTGATCATAGGCTTGATACCAATGAGGAAGAGTAAGTAACTTTGCATTGTGAAATGCAAAATGTTGGATTTTCATGTATTGACATAATTTGCAAATCAAACAGGAGGGAACGGATCACCTCAAGTGGTGGTGAGGTTGGGCGACTTAACACTGGTGGTGGGACTGAGGTACTTTTTCTTCTCTAGTGTAGCAAAGGGAAATGCTGTGTTTTTAAGTTCATCAAAGTCACTGCCAAAATGGTAAAATGGCTCTTTTGACAAAAGAGCATTTTCATGCATTGCTCTTTGTCTGCGCATTTGTGATTCTGATCTTTATCAGCTTGGATAAAATTACCTTTTCCACATGCTTGATAAACACAATTCTTATTTTAACATCTTCCCGATTTCAGTTCTTCTTCAAAAGGTTTTGGCCTGTTTCTCCTTAGCTGATACCTGATCTTAGAATTTTCTGATTTTATTGTAGATTGGTCCATTAAGATGCTGGCCTGGTGGTTTGTGCCTCTCGCGATCCATTGGAGATATGGATGTTGGTGAATTCATAGTTCCCGTCCCCCATGTGAAGCAAGTGAGGGTGAGTCTTCTTTTCTGATTCATATACTGCACTAAAAAAAATTTGGAGTATCTTTTGCTGGTGGAAGTCACATAATTCCAGGTTTCATATATTTCTGAAGTGCATCATTCCTGTTGAGTCATTAGCTTTTAACTTATCTATGATTCCCATGAGTTTCTTTTGCACCATATTTTTGCAAATAGATCACATAAGGAAGAAAAATTGGACTTTTTTCTTCTTTTTGGCTTACGCCTTTTCTTGTCACAAGCTTATCAAAAGTGTTCAATTGTGCAAATACATGGGTACTGGCAGTTGTTTTTGGTCCTAATATAGTCATTTTTTTCAGGTGTCGTCAGCTGGTGGCAGACTGATTCTTTCAAGTGATGGTGTTTGGGATGCTTTGTCGGCAGAAGTAGCTTTTGACAGTTGCCGGGGTATGCCACCTGATGTTGCAGCCTCACAAGTTGTTAAAGTGAGCCTGTCCTAAAATGCTGTTGAAATGCTCTCTTCCTCCTTCCTCCTTCCGCACGCGCATGTGTGTCTTTTTCATTTATCCTAACCTATCTATTTGCTATCCTTCGTAGGAGGCTGTTGGGGTCAAAGGACTTCGAGATGACACAACCTGCATCGTTGTTGACTTTATTCCGGTCCCAACTGAGAAGCCCGTTCCTTCCCCGGCTCCTGCTAAGAAGCAAGCCAAAGCTGTGTTCAAATCTATGTTTCGCAAGAAACCATCAGAATCTTCTTCTACAACTGACAAGGAATTTAACGAACCAGATCTCGTTGAGGAACTATTCGAAGAAGGTTCTGCTTCACTTGCAGAGAGGTCCGTAATGCCCAACTACCATATCTTTAGCACTGTTTCATCTGAAATCACGGTATACTTTTGCTAACATTCTTGCACTGATTCAGGTTGGATGCGAAGTATCCCGTGTGCAACATGTTTAAGTTGTTTATGTGCGCCGTCTGTCAAGTTGAAATAAAACCAGGAGAAGGGATTTCTGTACACGCAAGCTCAGAAACGACCAAAAAGTTACGGCCGTGGGATGGTCCTTTTCTTTGTTCGAGTTGTCAGGAGAAGAAAGAAGCGATGGAGGGTAAAAGACCTTCTGGAGGTACGGCACTCTTCATAATTTTTTTGCCACAAGAAGTCCACATGTTATATAAATGCTGATTATCATTTCTCGCTTATCGTATAGATGGGAGATACAGTAGCGGGAGTGACTAGCAATCCCGCCTAAACTACATGTCTAGGACACCACCACTAACAAACAATTATCGAAGAGCTGTTCATATTTGGGAAGGTGAAAAAGCGGTGCATGAGTGCTTTGGATCCTCTGTGATATAGAGCTAGGATGGATAGGATCTCTTCTCTTACACCTGTGTAGGGTAGCTTCATCTTTCTAACAGTGATTTCATGCATGGAGTTTGCTTTCCTCCCATCTGAAGATGTTTAAGCAAGCGGTGATGACATATCGAAGAGGTAATTCATTCATTGACCAACGGTTATAATTATTTATCTGTACACTTGTTCCCGGTTAAAAGAATGGGAGAACCAACACTTTAGCGTGTGCCATATACAGAGATTAGATGAATTCTTTTCATTTAATATTATTTCGTCCTCCCTCGCAGAGCTTCATTCATAGGTCTGCACTTGTGTTTCTTCTTGTAACACTCATTTGTTCATTCCTTTCTGAAGTAAGATTACATCTTTTCTGCTGTCATCTTCATCTTCCCCACAGTTTCACACGTTTTCTCGGCACAAGAATGAAAGTTCGATGCACTTTTCTGCCATAATATCCTTTCAAATCTTGAATGTCTATGATTTATGGCATTTGTTCACTGCATGTGGCTTGCTTTCTGTATTTGAGTACAAGGGGAGACAGAGAATATCTTGTTTGTTCTCTAGTTGTCTTGATTCTGAATATAAAGTCATATCCATAGAGGGTCCGGGGAAAGGGTTGGGTTTACCTGGTCCCAAGTCCCAATAGATAGTTTTCACCTTGCATTTGTAAGTAGTTTTACCTGTTGAGTTTCAACGCGCTCAACCCGGGTTTTCACATCAGGAAGCATTAAGGGTGTGTTGGACATGACTTATGAGTTGTTTTGCTTATAAGTTTATCAACTTTTGGCATTGGGTAAAAATCCCTTAAAGCAGAAACCGGTCTGGTCTCGCCCTAC
Organism: Rubia balearica; assembly: GCA_032355405.1. Lineage (NCBI taxonomy): Eukaryota > Viridiplantae > Streptophyta > Magnoliopsida > Gentianales > Rubiaceae > Rubia > Rubia balearica. Next base: position 10,858,489 of record JAULKJ010000002.1, read on the forward strand.
TTTTAAAATAAGCCAGCTTCACCTATAGGCACAGTTCTGCCAAAAACAACCTAAACAATGTCATTTTCCAACCCGTTTGTAATGGTTTTGCTTTGAGCTGGAGTTGAAGAAGGGTTTTGGTGGAGGAGAAAGGTTGTTTGACTGAAAAGAACGGTGAAATGATGGAAATTTGTTACTTCGAGTGGAATGAAAAGGAAAGATGGGAAAAAGGGGCTAGTTAGAGAACAAGAGAGCTTCACTATCGAACCAGCAAAGGTCTTGACATTAGCCACTAGAAATAATTTGGGCTTTTTCTGTAAAGACAGAAGTGGTCATAGGAAGACAAGCCAGCAAGCAACGTGGTGCAAGACAAACTTTGCAATCTCCCTTTTTTCCCCCTCTTATTATTATCCCTCTAGTTTTAGATTATTCGGTTTAGTGGAAGACTATGAGCCTGCGTCCACCCAAAATAATGCCTCCATGATTGAGATGTTGACCTTTCTTTCTTAAATAATAATAAGAGCAATTTAGGGTGTGTCTGGTTGATCTGTGATTATAAGCAAAAACGACTTATTTTGAAAGTTGTGAGAGATCAACTTCTACTTTTGATCCAAATATGCTTACCTTTAAAATAAGGTCCTGTTCTCAATATCTTATCTCGCTTCAATTCAATTCAGTTGAATCAGCAAAAAATTAATTGATGAAATTTAGTTTACTTTAACCATATTACTACTAATTTTCAAAACTTATTTTAGTTAAGTTAAATCCAGTTTAGTTCAAATCAATACAATTTAATCAATACAATTTACGGGATAAACATTTCATTTTCATTTTTAAGTATGATGTGAGGATAAATTTCATTCTTTTTTCAAAAATATTATTGGAAGCAATACAAATTTCGTTTCTGACTGCTTATTGGAAGATTGACTTCGTTTACATCGACTGGATTTTTCTTTCAACTTGGATTTCAGAAGTTTCATCGGTCATTAGACTCAACTTAGTATGATTAGCACTTAAAGCAACGATTTCAAAGTGTTGCATTAATCTTAGTTTGTATTAGTCACTCTAGCTCATTTTTTAAGGATTAATATACTTTTTAGGTAGCAAAAAATGAATTATTTCCATCGGTTCACTCTTTTCGTTCAATTTTCTTTTGTAAACATTCCAATTTACAGTTAAATATGATACTATGAATAATGATAATTTCACAATCATATTTATCTTTTACTCCTTACTGTAAAAAATGATTTACTAGTGCTGTGATTTAATAATATTCTTTTTGTGATTTGTAGAGTCTCCAAAGGAATACGACAATGTAAAGAGAATTATGAATTGGGACACAAAAACAAAGACAAAGGAGACCTCTTGCTCAATGTATTGTCTGCATCTGATGGTGAATGTTTCATGAATTTTATTGTTATTTTTGCAGACTTCAGGGACTATATCCGCAAAAAGAGCCCATCTTAATAATGGAAGTAGAATTAATGTGGAAATATTGGTATGGAAATATTCATAGAATATAGAGTAGAGAGAGGAATTAATGGAAGAAGGGTTGCTTTCAATGTGTGCATGCACAAAATGCAATTTCTTTTTGTGATTCGATTCATTTAATTAGCAGATTAATGGCACCGGCACTTGTGACAGCTAAGGACAAACAATTAATTGTGACGGCTTTATACTCCCTCCGTCCCAACTCAAATTGCACAGCAATCATTATTACGCTCTTCAAAAAATATGTTTGACCGTTAATATCTTTACATACGTATAATAACGGTAAATAAAAAGTTAATATTTGGAAACTACTTGTTATGACGAATTGAACAATATCATATATGATAATTTTATTATTTATATATCTATTCAAATATGTGGTCAAAGTTAGATACTGAAGAGTGAAATAAAATGAAGTGGACAATTTAAACTGGGACGGAGGGAGTACGTAACTAAACTTGTGGTTGTCATATTTAAATTTTAAAAAAATCATGTTTGAAATGTAGCTATGAGCATGTGGGTCATATATGTGCTTAGCTAACTAGTGATAGAATCAGACTGAAATAAATGGTGTACGCCACCATTGGGCGCCCCAACCCTCTGACACCACATTGGGATTCTGGGGGGTAAGTCACGCTGACCCAGTACCAGGAACATGCGGCGGGACCTCACTCAGAGCAGCACCAGAGGCAAGGAAGAGAGTCAGGAGAATGAACCCCATAGCACCCCCTAAGACACCTTCACACGATGCGCGCCGAGCTTCGATCCCGGGGTTCCCCCCTAGGATACCACACACCCAACCATTGGGGTACACATGCGGGTGTAATCAGACTGAAATATAAGAGATTGGTGGAGTTGTAATAAGAGACGGTTGGATGGAATGGTAGATCGGTGGTAGCGGTTGGCTATGATTCGTCGGAGATGGGGTTTGATGGGGAGGAGATTGAAGAATTTGATTATGAAGAATTGAATTTGAAATGGGTAGATTAGAGGTGAGAACAGTATTTTTTTTCTCAGAAGCTAAATAAAACTATGTTAGTTTCTTTCTTACTAATAATATATAATGTCGTTTAATTATTCCTATACAACATCGTTGAACTACTACTGAACCCAAATATTATAGTATTTAAACGAATATGGCAGAATAAAAATGGATTATGAATCGACGGATCATAGAAAATCTTGCATTAGCTCGATCTATTCTACATCTGTCATCAACCCATATATGCATCTAGCTAGTTGTGATTTAACTCTGAGTTTTTATTCATAAACAAATTTTGATGAGTTTGGTTCATCTATGTTCAAAATGAACTTAAACTCGAGTCATTTGAAATAAATTGAACCTCGCACGAACAAGACTGTGTCTGGATAAGATATCAACATCTCTATTACTATCACGTGTGTAAATTTGAGGAAATTCCTAATCAGTTGATCATCCACAAGTACAACCACGTTGAATGTTTAAAATGTCATTTACGTCACTAGCAAGTTAGTAGTGTGCGTGGGAACTCTGTGTAGCATGATTAAAAAAGAGTCCAAAATAAAAGTATGTTACTATTCATTCTTATATTGTACTTGCAAAATATTTTGGCTCTAAACTTAACACTTTTTAGTCAACCGATGAAAGTTAAAGTGTTCAGATTAAAATGGAAAAAAGGCAAGTAAATCAAAACTAAGAAGAAGTTTATTATTTGGCGACTAAAGCACACTATACTCCGCTTGTTACCTTTCCCTGTGAGCATCTCCAATGCAACGTGAATATGACTATTAGTCTATAATTGTCTAAATTATATTGTGCTATTAGCTAACTTGGTGTTACCACCGCTTGACATACGCATAATCTATGATTAATTAACAATGGCGGATCCAACTTTGTGTAAGGTAGGGCAATAGCCCTGTCTTTTTTTGTATAAAAAAATAATAAATATTTTAGGTAGCAAACACATGATCTTTGACTGGTGCCCCCGTTTATTTGTAATTTAAATTCACTGTATTTCTCAAAATTCTAAAATTCCACTAAATTCTAGTACTATTTTCGGAGATAGAGATATCAAATTAAATTGTGATATATCAAATTAAAATTTACAGATCCGTCCATGTTGACATCTCCAATATTTTTAATTTTGCTTGACATACGATGGTATTAGGTGGTTGCATAGTTTTGGCAAAGTAAATACTCCCTCCATTCAACTAATATTGGCACACTTTTTATATTGAGATGTTTATTTTATTTTGCCACATTCCAAATTTGATAATATTAAGGTTATTCTCTTATTTCACCTTTTCCTGCTAATATGTAATTTGATCCACTCAATTAGCATGTTCTAAATAATTGTGCCACTAATTGAACTGCCAATATAATTTGAACAGAGGCAGTAGTAAAGATGCTTGTGTGTTTAGACAATATGGGCACTTGGTTATGAAGGCATCAAATTGCATGGCGTTATCATACTCCCTCCGATTTTCTAACAATATTCCACTTTTCTTTATGGGATAACTTTTTAACATTGACTCTTTTCTCTTTTGACAAATTCTAAATTATTTTTCATCTATTTAACTTATTTTTTTATTTTTTCAATACATTCTTCACTATCAATTTAATATTTTTTAAATCTAATCGTAAAAAGCAATGAATTCAATGTTAGAGAATAGGAGGGAGCATGACTTAAAGGAGTTTGGAAAAGGCAAATTATCAGGCAATGGGAAGTAGAAATTGTAGTGGGGTCTTTGTAAAGTGGATATGGTATTATTTATTATTTTTAATGGGAAAAGTTTCGGAAATACATACAAACACGATGATTGATGACACAACCAACAATGCATGTGGTACTAGTACTACTACTTGTACTGTGGAAATTTGTGTAAGATTCACGCCCCGACCAAACTATTTCCATTCATCATTGAATTTAATCATTCTTTTAATTATTCAATCTCTTCTGAAGCCATTTTCTTGATCTTGAGATGGTGATTCTTGAAGCTCATCATCACAAAATCATCATATTCGTAATGATATGATGATATGAAAGCACATAAAAATGCAGTCACGTAAATGAGTAAGTGGTTAAATGCCTGATTAAGGATTCTAATGATCATGGGTTTAAAATCTCGCAACGATTTCTTCTAGCAGAAGGGTTTCTGTTGGACACATGAAGTGACTATCAGGTGGTTGATCATTGAGCGTTGTGATTTATCTCTTCATCAATCTGTGGTGTTGAGATGATGAAACCTTGAATACGAGAGATTTTACCTTTACTTCAATAAGAAAGATACTCCATCCGTCCCAGCAGTTTTGGCCTATTTTTTTGTCAACTTTCTCAGACCATGTTTGATCATAAATTTCAATTACTATATAGACTTTAATATCATCATGTGAGATAGTGTTACACTCCTATATGTACTTAGTTTCTAAATATCAAATTTTAATATACCATTAATATCCGTAATTAAAATTATTGATAGTCAAACATGGTTTGATAAAGTTGACCAAAAAATATGTCAAAACTAATGGGACGGAGGGAGCAGTTGCACCAGGTAAGGTGGTGCAATATGGAACAATGAGAAGAATATAATTATAAATTTTAAAATCGAATCAGCTGTAAAATAAAGTTGTGTTTAAATTTTTATACGTGAATAAATTATGATTGGTTGGCCGTACTGAACAAGACATTACTATTTCATCATTTTCTTGATTTGGTTCCAAAAAACATATTGGAAAGTAGAACGCATGACAATCTAACCTTTGGTTTTGTAACTTTTATTAATGGGCTCGAGGAAATATTTCTTAAAATACACCCCAATCTAAAAGAAGGGAAAAAAAGAAAAGAAACGGTACAAAAAGAACATTGAATCAATGGAGAAAATCTATAGCTGAGATATGAGCCTATGAATCCATTGGACCATTTCTCAGTCTCATGGATCGGCTGAGTATATTAACTTGGTAATAACTCAAAATATATATATTTGAAAACTAATTATTCATAGGTGATGAGAAAAATGTTCGGTGGTGATTACAATAAATGGAATTTACATTTAACACAACTAGCCTTAAGTAATAACTGATCTATTGCAAGGATATCTAAATTACATGTTAACCAGACTGATCGTCTGTCCTATTACAGATCAGACATCCAACAAAAACTGTAACATCACTCTTGGGGATATTAACTCGCTTCCCGCGAAAATTATGACCACTTAGAAGAGAGGAGCGTATCATGCACAATATCACTACGCCAAATAGGGATGTTCTACAACTGTGACACCACTTGATCCAACCACGATTTATGTTGTCCAAACTGTGAACACATTGCCTTGAAAAACACAGATATGACGAATCCAAAATAATGGAAACCCATATTAAAACCACAAACAAAATCGTAAACACACGATCTGTACAAGCAGATCGGGAACAAAATATCAACGTGAACAACTAAATTGAATTATTATCACGAACACAACGATCTAATCGATCAGGTCGAAAAACAAAACTAATTCGTGGAGATGAATCTCATACTTATTCAATAAAAAAACATTAATTAAATAAAAATGTATATATATATTAATTTTGATTGTATATTTCACATATAAAAAAACACAATATAATTTTAAAAATTCATATCATAGCAGACAAGAATTAAAACGTTAGCTGTGGTTGAAGGGTGTTGAACATTGACAACTCTAGAGTGTGGACATTCAAGGCAACAACGAATCGTCCGGGCTCCCTACAAACCCCATTGCAATTATCTGTATAGAAATCAGACACGAGCCCAAATATAAAAATGAGACGTGCAGATATGAGGCGTGTTAAAGTATCTCACATTGAAAGCGGAGAGCTTAGCTGTCTCACATATAACCTTGGAGGGTTACTCCTCCTATTACCAATTGGTTTTAGGATGGAACCCCACTGATCTTATGTGTTGGGCCATCTGCATGTCCCCTTTCTCTATTTATAATTGTGTCTGATTTCTATATGGTATCAAAGGTGGTTCTATCTAGGTGATTGAAGGGGCCCTATTTGGTTGGTTTGATTTAGTTTGCTTGTTTGATTGATTGTTTGGTTTAGTTTGTTTGGTTCGTTCAAGTGCAAAGTCTCGGGGCCCGCCGGTTGCACTTGCGGAGACGTGTTAAAGTATCGCACATTGAAAGCGGGGAGCTTGGATGTCTCACATATAAGCTTGGAGGGTTACTCTTCCGATTACCAATTGATTTTAGGATGGAATCCCACTGAATTTATGCGTTGGGCCATATGCACGTCATCTTTCCCTATTTGGACTTGTGTCTGATTTCTTGGAGAGATAAAAAAAAAATCCTTCCAATTAATTGATGCACTGGTGTTTCTTTAAGATTATAACATTATCGTTTATAATTTTGTCAGTGAATATATATATATATATGGATATAATGTGTGAAGGAAATTGATATGGTGTTTAAAGAGTGATCATATGAAGATTATATTAAGAGTAAAGTTCATTCATATCTCCAATTTTTTTTGTTTAGTGCACATATGACCTCTAGTTTTACAAAAATGTACAAATACCCTTCCTAAATTTTCAAAAGTGTACATATAACCCTCCCAATTTTTTAAAAGTGCACACATACCCCTAAAACCGAAGATTAACGTTTGAAAAACTAAGGGGTGTGTGTGCACAAACAAGGAACTTCAGGTATATGTATATTTTTTAAAAATTGAAAGGTATATGTGCATTAAACAAGAAACTATGGGGACATGATTGCACATGTTACATTTTTGTTTAATGAGGTGAGGAAAAGAAGCGCAGCCCAAACGGCGCCGTTCTAATCATTTTAAGGAAGAAAGAGCACCAACAGGCCTAAGCCCAATTTCCCTATTAGACCAAATTGATATTTATGTTGGGGTGGGGGGGGGGAAATGAAAATTGTAAGAAGAAAATAGCAGGGCCAAAAGTTATTCAGCCCAATTATCCCAGACCAGTTTCTAAATCGTGGAATCTGGATTTATATTGTGTCCAATGTCCATATCATTCATAATTTCATTTACTTTCTCGGTCCCTCTACTAGTAACCCACTTCATTATTGATCAATAAATTTAAGGATTATTTACATTTATAACACTAACTTTAGATTAAAAGTATCAATATATTACTATAATTTCAGAAAATGTTAATTTAATCCTAACTAATTATTATATGTATCAATATAACCCTAACTTTTAAAAACTTTGTGCCGATATAACCAAAATCTCTGATTCCGACGTTGGCCATGAAATTTCGGCAATGATAAGAAATGAAATGAAATGACAAAAATACCCTTATTTAAAAAGCTAAAAATGGCACCTAAAATACCCTTCATCATCTTCTTCTTCACTATTGCAATTCCGTCAGGATCGCGGTTCCGCCGCCGCCGGGAACCGCCATAGTCACAGGAAACTGCCACTGCCGTTGTCGGAAACTGCCGCCTCCTGCCAATTTTTTTCCGTAGCCAAAAACTCCCCCACCCATCCCGCTTCCACCCCTCCTGATTTTTTTTCTTTGTTATTTTCTTTTCTCCTCCTCCGCCTTCTGCAACACCGATTCCCCCTCCCCACCTGCAACACCGATTCTGCCCTCTTTTCCTGAAATACCAATTTCTCCGCTGTGCCTGAAATTCTAATTTCTCCACCATTTTTTGTCAACCCCCTCCGCTGCTGATTCCCCTCCCCCTCACCGCTGCCCTCCACCACCAACCCCAGTGACGCACTGTCAAAAAACTGAGACCCAAACCCCACTGCCGCTTAGCCTTGCCGATACCCATGCTCTACTGCTGCTCAGCCCCTGGCCCCACACCGCTCCTGCAAACCCTAATCCCACCGTAGAGTTGGTGAATTGGAAATGGAGAATCGGGGAAATAGAGATAAAGAAATGGATAATGGGAAGGGAAAAAACGAAAGAAAAACAGGGGGAAGAAGGGTTCATCCTTTTCTTTTTCTTTATTTGTCTAATTCAAGGGTAAATCGGTCTTTTCAATAAAATCCGGCCAGCAAATGGTTGACTAAAAAGTCAGCGGAGTCAAGAGTTATTTTGGCACTTTTTGATATTGCAGAGTTATATTGACACTTTCAATCCAAAAGCATAGTCATTTTAGCATTTTACTCTACTGCTTATATTGTAAATATTTATAGATATTCATATGTGAATTTTTTTGTATGTTATCTAAATACATCCATTCGTAGCGTGTATTTTTAGAATATATATTTATATAATTTTTTGTTGTATGTAATTTAAGATATTAATATTTCAAAAAATATTTATAAATAGTTTTAAAAAGAAGAAATAAGACACTTAAAGAAGGACATAGAGAGTACTGTTTACTGTTTCTAAAATAAATTAAAAAGTATCAATTAGATTTGTAATGCGTTTGAATGTATGACGAAATATGTCGAGTTTATGTTTAAAATATACTGTTCAAGAGACAAAAAACATAAAAGAATAAATTATACTCCCTCCGTCCCAACTATTTTTGCTCTCTTTCTATTTTAGTCAGTCCCAACTAAATTTGCACTACTACTTTTCTTTCCATAATTGGGTTGTTTTTATTATCAATTTATTCTACGTGGGCCATAGTTCAGAATTCTTAACCCACAAACATTAGCCCAACTTAACCCATAACAACTCCTAATCTATTCTAAACCGGATAAAAATTCAGTCTAACCTTACCCACCGAATTTCTTTCATTCCAACTACCCAACCACCTTCATTACTCTCCTCTCTCATCAAACAACGCATGCGACTCTCTATTTTCTTCCCAACTTCTTTATTTGTATCGAGATTCTTCATCTCTCTGAAAAGTGGTCTCTCTTGTCTGTTCTTGTCCCTTTACGCCTTTTAAATCACCAAACTCATTAGGATTTTCTCACTTAATAATTTCTTCCCACCCATACATCTTCTCTCAAATCTTCCTCTTCCTTGAAATTAATCTTCCTCTCCTCTAATCTTCCCAGTTTTTATATGTTATGAAAATGGGGGATTTCGTTGTTTATGGGTTTAATTATGGTGGGTTTTGTTCAGAATGCTATGCTTCTGATTTGGGTTTCTCATCTCGATCGGATAGCTTCTCTCCGGCGGGTGATGGTTCGACCTTCAAAGGCCCTAGCGCCGAAGAAGAAGGAACCAGGGCGGCGCTGCCCCCCAATCGGCGTGGTGTTCCAACTCCTAGATCCCGCTGGTCAGTAAGTGGCGCCACCACTGGAAAGCAGAAAGGTCGAAACACCGTGGCCTCTTTTTGTTTTTCGACAACGAACGCGAGGCGACGCTTCCCAGTGGAAAACAAAAACCTGGCCCTGTGCCCTCTGTTTTTAGATCCATTAACCATTGCACTTTGTGCGAATGTGTCCCTCCTGAAATAAGAATAGCTGAGCCCTGTATTTTACCTTTTCCAGCGAAACACGATTGCTGTGAAGCTACCGTAGTTTTTGGAAATGAGGACGAAGGGTTCTCCGCTATCCCTTCAATTTGTACACTTCCCTGGATGCGGGACAGTCCAGGTCTCCCTCAGACCACGTACTGGAAATGAAGCCTCTGAGTCTGGATCAGATCGATGGATCTTTCCTTGTGGTTGAGATCATAATACCATGTCCGAGGGAGCTTCTTGGCCGGAATAGAGAAACTGATGAATACAAAGTTAAGTCGTAGGCTTCAACTTCATGTAATAACCTTGTGCTTGTATGATTATTTATTTATGATTAATAATATATCCCTGTTGTGTTGATTTTATGTTTCTACAAAATTGACTACTTTTAAATCCTCGTTTCTTGCCATAACAGCGTTGTTGGATCTTCAAAAATTATTGTTGTTGGATTTCCCTAAAATCATGTTGCTGGATCGACAAAAAAAATTGAACAAAAATGGTTGGATCTTTATTAATCTAGGTGATGCTCTTCCAACTTCAGTTTGTCCCTGGATGTGGTGGATTGATTGAGCTTATTTCATTTTTATGTTACAAGGCTGATTAATGAATGCTGAATTGATATGATTGAGTATGCTGAGATTTATGACTGTATATGATCGTGCCTTTGAAATGTTACTGTCTTTATGATGAATTGTTGTCGGATCTTCCTTCCTTGCGGGTTTTGTTTTTTTTATCATGATTGTATATGATCATGTCTCATGACTATTGAGTGATTCGCTTCTTGGTGATGCTGTTATAACATCTGTGCACTCATCATAGGCTGTTATATGATGGTGATATGTTTGTGACCCTTTAGCTGCAAATATATGAATATTTGGTGATCATCTTGTGACCCAATGTTATAGATCTTCCCCGTGATAGTGTCGTGACAGTTTTATACAGAACAGAAATTGAAAATTGCATAATTTGAATTAGGTTACAAATAAAACTTGTTTTTCCCACCAAAAGGAAAAAAAGTTTTCAGGTTTCCAAAATGTCACCCCAGTCTAACCCAATCAAAAGATAAGAACATACATCTATTAGTGCTGCACTTGATACCCCAGTGCATGCATCAAGTACCCCATTCCTCAAGTTTCCTGAATTGTCACCAGGTTCTCCATGCCTCATCAAAATCAAGCATTCTTGGCATTTCCCCTCTCCTTATAAGTGAATCATTTTCTATGTGAGGCATTTTATAATTGTTGCATCCCTTAATTTTGATGATTTCTATCATGGATGCTTGATGTGTGAGAAAAACTTTATTCAATATTTCTGGCTATTTTCTGTCATATGTATTGTAGACTGCTTCTAGTAACCCATCATGTGTTATACGCAGTGTTTCATGTTGTAGACTCTGTATAGAGTTAAAGAAACCAAGGTCTGTGGATTTAGCTGGTTGACTTACCAAATTGATATGAAATCCATCGGAGTCAGCTACTGCCCTGAATTCTGGATCTGAATTCTTAATGTGTGCCTTGCAGTTGTCTTATTGAATGTATATGTTCTTGCTCATGAATGGTGGCCAACGTGATTTGATTGCTAGAATATTTTTTGTATAATCTTTGCTCTTGTTACAAATCTGGTGATCTTCTCCATAGGCTTTGTTTTCATAGTCCCTCTTAGACGGTTAATGCTGGTTCTTTGTGCTTCAGCCCTTTCAGTAAATGGGAACACCCCAAACTTCCCATCAAAATGTAAAACACCGCCATGGCTGTAAAGTGGCCTATTCACAACACACATAAACATAAGCTTTGGAATAGGACACTTATGTTGGGTGATTCTTAAGGGTTCAGGTTCACCCAGTACCAAAAGATAACGGACAATTGGTTTAGTCATGTAAAACCACTTCTCATCTAAGTGGATTACATTGTTCATTGGCCAGAATTGAAAGTTTTTTCCCAATTTTGATAGGCAAAACTGTAACCTTTGTACCTTGTGTTGAACTGTTAGGGCTAGCTTGACACTGTTTGTATGACTTCTTATAACCCCTGCTGCCACATCTCGCTGTATTATGCTCTTCCCTATCCCTAAACAGGCACTCGTGTCTCTGATTGTTCTTCATTTGTGCGCAGGAACTGCTTGCAATGCTTTCAGATCTATGTCCTTCTGGTTGTAGCCTGGATGCCCGAACATTCTGTTCCTCATATCCAGTGGCTGGCCCATAGATAGTTGAAGCTTCATTCTCGACCAGATGTAACTCACAATTCTAATGGTGCAATTGAACCTTGTTGCAACCTCCATTCTCTTCCCTTGAAATATCTTCCCCGCCTGCTATTGTCCAACAAAAACTCAACAACATGTTGCCTCTCCTGATTAGTCATATTATTCTCCCCCTTAATTTTATTTTGATTACCCATGATGACAGGAAGATCCAGCAACAATAGAGCAATCAGTCCGTAAGAGTTTGGTAGGGCTCAATGAACGTTGAGATTGAATATGAGGGTATATTAAAAAACCAAACTGAATTACGATGATGTTGCTGAATTTTTATGTTGGAGAAATGATGAGGGCTGGGTAAATTTCCATGGTTGGGAGTATAGAGAATTGGTTGTATGGTTTGCAGATTGTGAATGTATTTATAGTGGGATAGAATGTGGGGTTTGCTTCTGATAATTTATCTTTGTAATTGCAGATTTTTATACTGTTCATGTTCTTGACTCTGATTTTTGAAATCCGCAATTTTAATTCTACATCTGGAACCATCACATTTTTTGGTCTTCCCTCTCTTTTCAGTGTGTTTGGCCGGCAGAAATTAGAAGCCCACAATGTGTTAAAAGCCCACAAAATTTGACTAACTAAGGATGAAACAAAATGAAAAAGAAAATAAAAGGACAAACCACCTATGCCATGACTAATAAAAAATTATTTCCTTAAAAATACTCCCTTTCTCTCTCTATGCAAAAAAGAGTTGGGAGAGAGGGAGTACTTGGTAAGTTTACCGTGCACGATGTCATCCTTTTATTCTCCAAATCAGTTATTTTTTTATTGACGTAATACATCACATATGTAGAGGCTCATCGGGGATTTTACTTGGAATGAAAATGGCCACAAACCCATGGCCGTGTGGGGTTTAAAATCCCACAGGGTACAAGTACAACATTACATATGTATGATTTGTGTAATTCATAAAAAAGGATAAGTATATTTATAACTCTAACTTTAAGTTGAAAGTGTCAATATAACTCTGCAATGTGAGAAAGTGTCAATTTAACTCTAACTAATTATTTTATGTGCCAATTTAAGCCTATTTTTTTAAAAAAATTGTGCCGATATAGCCAAACTCCCTAATTCCGTTGTTGACCTATGAGTTTCCAACAATAACAAGATATGAAATGACAGAAATACCCTTCACTAACTAAGAAGTAAAAAATGATACCTAAACTGCCCTTGATCTTCTTCTTCACTGCTGCTGCTCCACCGAAAACTGCCGCTCCTTCGCCGCTGAAAACCGTCGCTACGGCTAGAAATTTCACACTGCTCAGCTCAGTCTCGATTCACCACCCCCACCGCCATCTCCTCCTCCATCTCCCGTCGCCGGTGGTGGTTAATAACCACTCCCACAACCACCCTAAACCCTCGATCCTCTAGCGCCCTCGATTCTCTTTGTGAAATCCCACCTCGCTCAGCTCAGCCCCCAATTTACCAACCGCTACTCGCTCCTCTCCCGTTGCAGCTAGTGGTGAATCACAACTCCCACAGCCACCCTAAACCATTGATCCCCCGTAGCCTTAGATTCTCTTTGTGAAACCCAACCTGCTCAGCCCCCGATTCACCACCTTCTCTTCCTTCTCCCGCCGTCGCTAGTGGTGAATCACCACCCCCAAAGCCACCCCAAACCTCGATCCTCCGCCGCACTCGATTCTCTTTGCGATCTAAAGTTCCTTCGGAGTTGAAAGATTTCAGCCCCAGCCGCCATTGATTCGCGTCAAAGGATTTCAGCATCCGCCGCTGTCGATTCCCGTCGAAGGATACAACACCCATCGCCACCGTACTCCGCTGGGGGAAGAAATAAAGGGGGGGGGGGGAAACCAAGCGGAAGAAAGAAACTGGAAGAGATAAAGGGTTTTCATATTTTTTTTTCTAAATCAATGGAAAAATGGTCTCTTCACAAGAATCATGTCAAATAAATGTTGACTAAAAAATCAGTAAAATCAAGGGTTAGATTGACACATTTTGAAATTGCAGGGTTATGTTGGCACTTTCATCCAAAAAGTAGGGTTATTTTAGCACTTTACTCTAAAAAAAACTTCGCTTTTGAACTATCTAATGTTACAAAAATTTAATAATTTGATCATTTCATGTAAAATTATTTACAATAAACATACGAAACTCTAATATAGTATCGGATCTTAAGGTTGGACTTGTTAGCTCAGTGGACATATATTCATATTGTTACACGTGACTCCTCTCCATCCACATCTGCAAAGTAAAAATATCAGTGCATGTGAGCGGCGTGTTAAGAGTCCAAATTAGGTAAAAGACAATTATAACCTTTTAACATATAAGATTATGAGTCATATTTATATAGAATCAATTGATTTTTTTTTTATAGAATTTCAATACTCTAATACTTCTCATCACCCTCGTCTTCAACCTTGAAAAGCATTAGGCTTGAGCGAGTGTAAATTTATGGTATCTTTATAATCATTTTCTCCAATATTTTCATGTTCATTACCACCTCATTATCTGGTGTAATATCAGAACTAATCTTCTACCAGAGTCTCTAATACAATATTTTTAAATTGCACATCTAATTGACACTATTTTCTAGCAAACTTTAATCACATATTTGAATAAATATATGAACAACAATATTAGCTTCTATGATATTATTGTGACGAATTCAACAATATCATATACACATGAGTAAACAAATTAACGATTAAATATGTTTCTTGAATAACGTCATGATTGTGATACAATTTGAACTAAGACGGATGGAGTACTCCATGTAGTAGTAGGAGAATAACTTACTGCCTCCGTCCTAGCTTAAATTGCCCACTTCACTTTATGTCACTATTCAGTGTCTAACTTTGACCACATATTTAAATAGATATATAAATAATAATATTATCATATATGATATTGTTCAATTCGTCGTAACAAGTAGTTTTCAAATAACAATTTTTTACTTACCGTTATTATACGTAGATAAAGATATTAACGGTCAAACATGTTTCTCGAAAAGTATAATAATAATTGTTATGTAATTTGAGGTGAGACGGTGAGGGTAATGAAAGCGTCCCGTAGTTTTAGCTACAGTCCTTGGACCAATAATTCAAAAAAGCGTCACTCTGATGATTGCATTTACCAGAGGACCGGACCATATGTGTGGGGATGGATCCGCATACGGCCTGCTCCCTCCATAATACGAGTTTTATGTTAGAGGAGTAAAATTGAAACTAATCATATATCACATGATGATATTAGTACTTGTATACTAATTGAAATTTAAGAAAAAATATGTCTTAAAAAAATTGATCGAAAAATATACAGATTCAGCTAAGACCGAGAGAATATCGAAAGTGTTAATATATTAACTATAGAAGGTAATTTCCCGATGCATGGGCTTGTGTTATTGAGAAGGTCAAATAGATTCTAAAGTGTAAAGAGGGAGAGTTACAGTAGAATTCTAGTTCCTATTTATAAGGAAAAAGATTATAGGGAAAAGTGCATTTATGCCCCAGTTTTTGTATTTGTGTAGATATACCTCCGATTTTTTTTAAATTGCATTCATACCCTTGTCGTGGTCTAAAAATTGGTCAATTTCGGTCATTCCTGGGTTCAATAGACATGACCGTTTAATTTCGGTCATTCCCGGATTCGGTGAAAATGGTCACTTCTATTGAATCCGAGAATGGCCGAAATTGACCAATTTTTCAGACCACGACAGGGGTGCACATGCATTTAAAAAAACTCGGGGGTATATATACACAAACACAAAAACTGGGGGGTATGAATGAGTTTATTCCAAGATTATATCATATCTTATATCCTAACATTAATCCTTATATATATTTTTTAAAGTAAAAAAATTGATCCTTTTGATTTAATAACAGTGTCAAGATAACTCTGTAATATCATTTCGGGCATTAACATTAAAAAGGTCGGCGTTGATTAGATGTGAAAAGATGAAAAAGCCCCTCGGCTAAAAGCCTAAATTTTAAGGACAACTTTGCCATTTTCCTTACAAAAATTACCAAAATCCAAAATTTACAAAAATGTTATGCCACCACCATCTTAACCCCCACACCACAAATCATCTCTGTGCCTCCTTTTCTCCACCCAAAAGCAGCCCTTCTCCTCCACCCAAACCCAATCCCGCCCACCACCACCCTCTCCGTGCCAAACCACCGTCTCCACACCACCATCTCAACGAATGCATCAAGAACCCTAACCAAAACTCGGAACCCCGTGAAAGCACCTAGAACCAAGCTTCAAACCCACACGGAACTCTGCAAAAGTACCTAAACCTCAACTCAAACCCAGCTTCAAACCCACCTAGAACTCCGTGAACACGAGGTCACCACAAAGGGCAGCGACAGTGTCTCCTCCTTCTCAGCCCAAATCAAGCGACAATGAGAGGTAATAAACACGAGCCCAAATCAAATGAGTGGCGGAGAAAGGTGATGAATGCAAGATGGAATTGAACGTGAGATTGTTGGAACTCCACGAACACAAGGTCACTGCAAATGAGACCGTCATTGTAACCTCCTCCTCGGCCCGAATCAAACGAGCGGCACTGAGAGGTGATGAAAGTGAGGTGGCCAAAACTCCGCAAAATGGTCGGTGTGGAGAAGAAGAGGGTGGAGAAATGAGTGGTAGAGAAGAAAATAAGAAGAGGGCGCGGAGACGGAGATGTACTAAATGAGTTTCTTTAACGCCATGGGCATCCCTTAATATGATTTGATATGGAAGGTTGTGTTGTGATACAGTGCTTTGTGAAACAATAATAATAATACTACGCAAATAAGAATACAAAACAACATTATTTATTATTAGTTAAACTCAGCTTCTCCATTAATTGATTTTAATTTTAATTTTTCTCGAATAATTCGCCGCCCGCCGTGACAGATCCGTTGTCGACCGCCGATGACACCGCCATCCTCCCCCGTGCCCTCTGACAATTGCTCCTCGGTGCTGAGATTTTGGCTCTCTCTGATCTTCATCGTCTGGCCGGAAATTCCCCGATCCTTCCACCGTCGCATCCGTACTATGTTCATCCGTCAGATCACACAGATTTGCTCATTACTTCTATGATTTTGAAGGGTAATAATTACAATGATTGGAGTTCTACTATTTGCAATGTTTTTAATTCTAGACGTAAGTTTGGTTTTCTTGATGGGTACATTGCCAGGCCTGTTCCTGGTGAACCTTTTTGCTAATGATAGGAGTAGTTTGAATTCTATGCTTATTGGTTGGATCGTCAAGACACTCGATCTATCTGTTCAGTCTGTTGTTACTGATTATGATTCGGTTAAGGAGCTGTTAGATGATCTCCATCAACGTTTCTCAGTTAGGAATGACCCACGTATGTGTCAGATTTGTGCGGACATTTACAATTGTAGTCAGAATGGTCAGGCTGTTAATGCCTACTTTGGTTGTTCCTAGAAACTTTGGAATGATTTGCTTGCTTCTATGCATCCACGTACTTGCGTTGCTTGTCTGGATACAACTATTGTTAAGGTTGAACGTGAGAGGGAGATGGTTTATCAATTTCTGATTGGTTTGGATGATGGTTATGCCACTCTTCGCTCTTACATTCTTGCACAAGATCCCTTGCCTACACTCGACAAGGTGTATTCGCTTGTTTCTCAGGAGGATTTTTAGAAAACTGTTATTTCAAATTGTGACTCTATTACTTCAGAATATACACTATGGATTTTGCTTCCCATTGGCAGACAAATTCCTCCAGTCCAAAGACAAC
>JAULKJ010000002.1:11006106-11016528 GCA_032355405.1 Rubia balearica
GCTTTCGGCTTCGATTTGTCCTCCATCTTCGCCAGTTTGGTCCGTTTCTTTCTGGGCTTCTGGTAAAACGTGACAATGTCGGGAAAAGCTTCGATCTTGGTGGTGCTTATTGGGGTCGGGGTTAGTGGGCGGATGTCTCCGGCATCGGGGGGATGGAAGTAGCGATCGCAGTTGCTGTCGGTGGCCATGAACGGCGGTCGGAACTGTTCGACAATGGCGAGGAGATTGGAAAAAAGAGAGAGGGGAAAATGGGAGCAGAGATGAGATGGGAGATGGAGTTTTGTATCACAGTTGGCGGCGGTTACAGATTCAGTGTCAGTTGTGTTTTATCCTGGAGAAAGAAGAGGAGGATGAAATGATAGAGATGGAGAGTGAGATAGTGCCCCCTGTTTTTAAGGTTGATGCAGCGCAGTATCTGAAGCTAACAAAATCCATGTTATGTAGTGCTGCTTGACTCTCAAGTAATGCCCATAGTCATTGGAAAAAATTGTTTTAAAAAGCTCTTAAGAGTAAACAAAATTCTGATATTGCATATTCTTTAATGCAAAATTACAAATTGTTTTTTTAGGTTGGACTCGTTCAAGATGTAAAAGTTCAATTCAATTTACTACCTCCGTTTCGATGGATGCGACACTATAAGTGCTTAAATTTAGGTGAAAGAAATGTGTAGATGAAATTGTATTTGGAAAGTGAAAAGTATAATGAGTTGATGAAATTGAAGGAATCTTACCATACATGAAACGTGTGCCAAATTCACAATAAACAGAGGGAGTATTTTAGTTTATTTTAAAATTTATGATTTTTATTCTTCGCTATCTTTAGTTTTACTTTATTCAGTTTAATTCAATATAGTAAAAAATCACTTGTGGGAAACAAAGCTCTTATTTAAATTGTCCTGTAATTTCAGGATATGTAATAATATGAAATGAACCTGTATCAATTTTCTATCAAATAATATGAATCTATTTCCTTCCGAAGAGCTTGTATCGGTATGTTGTTTCAATTTAAACACGGGGTTTGATTCACGTTCTTTGTTTTGAGAAAAATTTACCATCCAAAAAGAAAAAGAATGGAATTTTCGTTTTAAAAAATGCTTCAAAAAGGGCACTTGTAAAAAAATAAAGACTCAAGAAGTATCCATGTGAGATATAAATACATTTTTGCAATGTATATTTTCCGAATAATAAATTTTATACACCATTTTTTAAGGCAAGGTTCTGGGAAAAACTGAATTAAACTAGAATAATAAAAAGTAAAAGGTCTTAGTTGCAATATTAAAAATTTATTATGCAACGTGTAGTATTGATAAACTAGTTTATAATCCGCTTCATGCAACCTGAAAATTTTATATTCATTTCTTCTAATTTGTATTTTAAACCTTGATTTTCTCATGGTTTATGGGTAGACCGTCTTTCAAGATACGACTCATTTTTAATGTAATTAAAATATCTCCAGCTAAACATTCATTGAATAGCATGATCTTTTTCAATCAGAATTTTGATTATGAGGCTTTGTTGTGGTTTTAAAGTTTTAAGAAACATGGAGAGTACACTGAAATGTGTACCAGAACAAATAAACAGAAGAAAAAAAACCGAGGAGCATAAAGAACACTTATCGCTTTCATTGTGAAAAAATATTTCTTCTCATTATTTCTTTTTGGCCTTTTCCATTTTCAATTAGCTTTTCCACTAGTAACATTTAAACTTCAACACTACATCAAACCATATAGTATATCCCTAACTAAAAGATCAACATCATACATCAATGAAGAACTACTGATCATAATCCCAAATGGTCAGAATTCTTATTCTAATTCTGAGTTCCTTCAATCACAAATCGATCCACGATTCGCACGGTGCTCACCGGGTCTTGATGAGAAGTCGACGCTCGCCATTTGCTCGGAAACTTCCTCTGGTGGTTCAGTTGCTGTTTCGGTTCTGCCTCCCAGTTCGGATCCACCTTCCATTCCTTCGGAACCTGAACCAGGTTCGATTTTCAGGTCAGTTTTCCTCAAAAGTATGTCATAACTCAGAATCTAAGCAAAGACTTCCTCACCTTGTCTACAGCAAGTGTAAAGACTTCAAGATCGCCTTTCGCGTCAATGTGGAACCGCGTGAATGACTTGTAATTGGCTATCCGAAGTGATGAGAAGGCTTCATCAAAGTGTAGATGTAGCCAGTTGATGCAGATATAGAGATAGCTTCCGAAAACTAAGGAAACCACGGGTGTTGAGAACACCCAAAAGTACAGAAACACAGAAGCATAGTATATCACGGCCCCCTCTCGTGAGAGGGACTGTAATCCGTTCTTGCAGATGTTAGTCCTCGAGACAGCCATGACCTATCATGGAACAGACAAGACGGGAAATAAGTACAAGTCTAACGTTGTTTTTTCTTAGCAGTAACGTTAATCTCACCTCCGGGACATCAAAAGCAGACATGAGGTACTTGATGCAAGCTGGATAAAGGCCAAATGTCCATTGTTCTAAACGTGTGCGAAGTCCCGTTGGGTCAGGAAAATTTTCACTCTCTACTGATCGGTACCACTCGTATAAAGTGTGATAGCCTAAAATGCAATGCAATGATCTGAGTAACTATATTATAACTTGATACAAAAGGAAATTGAATCAATGATCTTTTCTGACAAAATTGAATGAAACAAACTCACCTGATGTAGCCAACAAATTGTGTCTGATACATGTCTCTACCCCGAGTTCTAAAAGTAACATCAGAATCAATGCGGATGATAAGTGAGCTGCCACATGAAGAGTCCCAATAAATACCCTCCTTTTTCGTGAGACTTTGTTCGGCACAAATATAATCGTAGCCACTAGTAATGACACAACACCCAATGCAGATACGTACGAACGTCCCAACACATACAGAAAAGAATCCCAAACGGTGAAGAAGAAGCTCTTCAAGTGACCGGAAAAGCTGTCATCCTGTAAAATGTGATCTAGCTTACACTATAGACAAACAATATAGACAACCAGTCAGTCACAAATAATGTACCAAGAAATTCCACGGCAAATGGACTCAAAATCAACGAGGACCACCTGAGGGAACAAGGAACAAGCCAAGACGAAGTATATAATCCCACCAAAGAAATCAAACTGCCAATTTTTCTTGCGAAACTTCAATATGTTGCCCAGAGCAATCTGCATAGAAGTATTAGAAACTTAGCAATCTTTAGGGGAGGGGAAAAGTCTTGACCTTATAAGATACAACTGTCTTACCCGGCTTGAATCTTCAAATGAAGGATAAGCAGCCTTGCACTCATAAGAAGTCTTGCAAAATTCCTTAAAATTGCTGAAGACGTGCGTCGGGTGTAAAAAAGCCCCGCCGCAGCCATTTACAAGCAGATGTTGCACGTGAACAGGTTTATCAGACGGAGTAAATGAATGGCGCATGTAGTGATGTAAATCCCCGGCCATTCTTAGTTTACATCTTCCATTCAAGTGGTCACGTATCAGATACGAGACATTCTTTCCAGTCTCGTCGTTCCAATATGAATCGAGGAGCCAATTTGGTTCGTGTGTCATAATTATCACTGAATCATTTTCCCCAATCTGGAAAATAAAACGTCAGTCATATGATACATACAGGTCGCAATGATATAAACTAATAGGACAAATATAACATTACCTTTTCCTTTATTAACTCAGAAAAGAACTTGAACTGGTATACATCAATATCACAGTGAAGAGCAAGATCGAGACCAAATACCCACCACCCTTTTGGCAGCTGCAAAGCAAAATAGCTCCTCCTCTGAGGCATGAACCATCCCCCCAACCAGCTCTTATGACAGATATACCTCATAAATGTCTGAAGTCCATCGAACCAGTCTGTAGTATGGGAAAGTAATAATGAGAAGTGAGAATATTCGCATAAACAAGGAATACGAGACCACCGAACAAGATCAACGTTACCATGATTTCCAGGGATAACAAAGCACTGGGGTCCATCATAGCCCTTTAACTCAGTCACCGAGCCAGGCAATTCTGGCTTGTTAACAGCGATATGTTCTTCCTTATACCAAGCTGGACATTGAAGTGCATCTTCAAAGACGCGGAAGAGTCGCTTCTCATAGGTGAATGCTGATGGATTAGGATACCTATAAAGCATCCACAATCAGACCCAATCTACATGTCATTCCAAGCCAAAGATACAAGCAGTTTCACAAGCAAAAGAACCAAAAAGAAAAAAGCTACATTCATTAATATTAGATTAACTGATAGTCCTTTCTTCGTTTAATAATGCAGTATTAGCATTCTTGACAGAATGAATACCAATCTTTATAGTGGCTGTTTCTTGTTCATATAGAGTTATAAGACACATTATGTATTATAGGTATCAGAGCAATGGAGGGGATAGAGAGCTTGTGGAGCGTACGCAAGATCACCCCCAATCAGGAGCAGGTTTGCACGAGGAAGCGTAACCACAGAACCATTATCCCGGGCCCTCAGTTTAGGCTGAGCGAGAAGACGAGCTACACTGTAAGATGAATTTCCACCATCACCAGTGTCAGCCATAAAATCAAACCACAGCTCGTCTTGTTCAGCATACTGATCATACAGTAGATCCTCCTGTTTGGCTCCATCTTGAACTCTGCTCATTGCTGCCTGAAAAGACAGGAGGACAAGAATTAAATGGTCGCCATCATGGAAACCAATTTAAGTAACGAAGAAATTTGGGATAAAACATAGAGCGTTGAGATGTCTTGAATAAGTCAAACATATACCTGCATCATACGCATATCAAAACGCCCAACAAAGACAGTAACTGACACTAGTAGGTCAAAAGCTGTCTTGAATAAATCAGCAGATGTTCTGTACATTAATCACAAAGAAAGAGATGTAAATTTTCATATCCAAATCCACCCATCTCAGGTGAATATATCTCTCCGTAGGGGTGTGCAAGCGGCAAGCACAAGAGAGTTTCGAAAGCAAATGCATACCCTGAGTACCAAGGAACCATATCCAAAAACTCTGGCTTCGATTGCCTCTTTTTTGACTTCTCGAATTCTTTCAGTGACATAGGATGACTGAGTGCCCACCTATTGACAACATATGACAGTTTAAAAAGGGAAAATATTATTTTTACTTGAGGCGCAGCAAGATAAGTTAGTATTACTAATGTTACCAAAAAGCACTAGCTAGCACTTACCCTGTTGATCTTTCAACAACATAGTTGGCAATGTAAAGGCCTATGAAAGTAGCCCATAATGAATATAGGGGAGAAATATCATCTGGTGATCCTGCACATGAGCCGTCGGTACAGTTCAACTGAAACAAGTAAAATTTGGTCAGAAAGAGGGTAAAGAAAAGGCATAAGCACCTAAACAATGTCGCCATTTTGAAGAAGTCATGGATAGAAGTTAAACCTCTCCATATATAGCCCACTTGGACAGGAGTGGGTAATCACTAGCAGATCCAACCGGAGCAAACCAAGATGAGCACAGTTCATTTTTGAACTCATTCATTTTCAGAAACTTTGAAAGCCATGTATTACGCTCTTCCTTATTCCACAGTGTATGCCAGCCTGAATTCCTCCTCTCAAATTGTCTTCTGCTTAATACAGTCCGGTTGCCACAATGGCTATAAAAGACACAGCAGGCAATACTTAAAACCTACACAAAAATGAACCATAATATAAGAAACAAGGATTTACTAGTCTTAGAGATTCGTATAGAGTACTTACAGCGCAATTTTGAAACATAGTCTGATATTCAGGCCTCTTCCCAGCAACACGGGCAACGAGTCCTAGGTACCAGAGTCCATGAAATACAACATGGAATACAAAGAGAAACGAAATGGATGAGATGTATATTGTCAAGAACAATGAAAGGTTCTGCCTCAGGTCGAGTCCCATTGATTGCAAACTGGGAAGATGATACAGAGCAGCAACTGCTATCCATATCATGTACCTGCCAAAAAGAAAGATCTATGTCATCGTCAAACGATTAGACTAGCTAACGTAATGAAATTCAAAAAAATCGAGCTTTGCTGAACTTACCCAAGGCTGAAGTTTGAATAACTTGGTTTAATAGTTTTCCCTACAAAGGGCGATGAAAAGAAATAGAAGAATCCCAACAAACAGGCATACATAGACCACCACTTAATGTTGGTGTCCAATTTCTGAATAAGAGTGTACATATTATCTGAAGATATGAAAAACAAGCAACCAACAGCAACAGCAATAATAGCATGACGTGAATGCTCGTGGGGATATGGAGATGTGTGTGTCAAAATTGTCCGAACAGTCTCCATATTAAGAGTATCTAACAAACTAACAGTATGCCTCTCCGAACCCATCCAGGGATCCAAAATTCAAGTCAGTTCAGCTCACACATGCCAGCTCAAAACTCCAAATGCAGTAGATGAACCAGCTTCAAAACTGAAAAGGGATATTTAATGGATCAATACAGGTCAAGTAGTAATTCTTGAATCTCTTAGGGCAAGAATCTCCCTCGAAATCCAGAAAGGTGGATTAATCAATAACAAAAGGTAACCTTAACAACACACCCAGTAAATGCATTTCCAAGTATTCAAGTTCATATCTCTTTTATCCAACTATATGGGGTCGGCAATGTGGATCATATCTCTTCACGTTTAATTATCCTACTCCCAAACATATTTATGTCCATTTCATACTCATATGAAATAATTTAATAACCAAGACCAAACCCTACATGCAAACAAAACCAAAAGCTAAAAGGATTCAGTCTTCTGCATAGCATGAAAGAGCCAAGAAAGATATTCTTCCCTTTTCCCCCAACAAGAAAGAAAATTTTGAAAAGGGACTAAATTAAGCAATCTTGGCCCTTTTCAACATGACCACATAAAAAAAACTCTCCCTTTTCAAAATCCCAATCCATACAGAACCCAGTACTACAAACAAGCTCAACAATACAAAAATAGCAACTTTAGAACAAAGGGAATCAATAAAATAGCATTGGGAGCTGAATCCTTAACACCCCAATTCACAAGAATCAATCCATGAACATATGGTATCAATCAATCAAATGCAGGGACAGAACGAAAAGTTACCCGAGTGAGGAAAGAGGGCAACGATCGGAAAATCCCAATCCATACAGAACACAGTACTACAAACAAGCTCAACAACACAAAGATAGCAACTTTAGAACAAAGGGAATCAATCAAATGGCATTGAGAGCTGAACCTTTAACGCCTCAATTCACAAGAATCAATCCATAAACATATCTATCGATCAAGAATCAAATGCAGGGAAAGAAAAGAAAGTTACCCGAGTGAAAGAAAGAGGGAAATGATGGGAAAATGGAAAAAACACGCAGCTAAAGGAATAACAGTGGCATCATTTAGCATGAAAACGAATGTCTGATGAGCATATTCTGTTTTGCAGGTACAATTTATAGAACTGATAATGAAATTTGAAAATGTTCCTGATTGAACCCACAAGAAGGGTATATTTAATGATTTCTCGATCAAGAAATCAGGGGAATTTGATTGGTCGAATGATGCGTTTGCTATTGGCAACTGAAAGCGGTGTGTTCGTAATTTTCTTGGGAATTTTGGTTAGTTTTGCTAATGCGGGTCTTTATTGTTTTTGATTGTTTTTTCCCGGCTCTGGATCTTCCGTTACACTTTTGATATTATTATTTGTTACACCAATAAGATTCTGTTATGTGTTCCTCCGGCTCTGGATCTTCCGTTACACTTTTGATATCATTATTTGTTACACCAATAAGATTCTGTTATGTGTTCCTCCTAAATTAACTAATACTATTAGTTTAATGATTTTTATCTTGATATAGTTTTATTAGGAAGGATGCATGGCAAAATTTTATAATGATACATAAAAGTGTAATAGAAAATTCTTAGCTTTTTTCCTTCTGTTTTTGCTTCTTTGGGAAGTTGCGTGTGAGAGCAGTTTTGGACCGTTGGATCAGATGTGATCGCGGTCGTGTTTACGCAACCGGAATTGCAGCCGCACGACAGCCATACTGCTGACACGTGTACTTTAGCTTTCTTAAGCATGCATCCTTTTGGGTTCTTTCTTCAGTTTTTTTCCTGGAATTTCCTAATGTGCGCAACTTCTTTTTTTTGGAGTAACATGGAGCCATCTTTGGGTATTTTTGGATTTTATTTAAATGTTTTGTTTTGTTTTGTTTTGTTTTATTTTGTTTTGTTTTGTTTTGAACACATGTTCAAAATACGGAGTATGGGTTCTCACCGTCCATTTTGTTAGAGTAATTAAGAGGGATTTGGCTGCAATCTACTCCGTCTCCTTTCAAATTTCACGTTTTGACTTTTCATGATAGACTTGAAAAAATATTTGATCATTAATATTATCATTAACAATAGCTAAAATTTATAAAAATATAATATTTTAAAAATATGTGTTATTGAATTTAATAATGTATCACACAATACTCCCTCCATCCCAATTTAAACTGCACACTTACTATATGACGGTCAACACTGTCAAATTTTGACCATATATTTGAATAGATATATAAACAATAATACTATCGCATGTGATGTTGTTGAATTCGTCATAATAAATAGTTTCTAAATATCAATTTTTTGTTTGTTGTTATTATACTTTGTTAAACATAATAACGGTCAAGCATGCTTGTTGAAAACCGTAAAAAAGATTTTGTGAAGTTTGGTCTGGGGCGGAGGGAGTATAATAATTTTGAATATATTTTTTATTTAGATGTTAATTAGCTGAATATAACAAGATCTCACATGATATTTTTATTATATGGAGTATTTATTAGTTGAAATTTAGGGTCAAAATTTATGAAACTTGACTTTAAAAAAAACAAATAAGCAAATTTTAATGGGGAGAGTGTGTGTATATATATATATATATAAAAAAAAAGGTATGTGTGTGAATTGTTAGATTTATTATAAAATGTAATCTTTGTTATACCGTTGTATTTTAAGTAGTTGAAGATATTAATCAGCAGTGACATATTCATTGTAGAGTGTGGAATACAAAGAATTACATATTTTCATTAATTTGTGATTTTTTACTTCAAATCTGTTAGAGCAAGTCCAACATCTTCCCTAAAATTTTCTCTAGGATAGGGAATGAAAGTCAATATTCCCTATATTTTTTTTGACTCAACTCCAACAGGTTCCCTATTTTGCATGATCTGGCATTTAATACACATAGTTTCCTTTTAAATTAAACCTAAGAGTTGACTTTTATTCACACCAAAATATATTTAAAAATTAACACTAGCAACTGAAATAACTGAAATAACTTGCTTATAGTCAACAATTCAACATAAAGACACAAAAAATACACCAAAGAAACGATCTTGAGACATGGGTTCTGCATAAAACGGAAATCCACGACCTAGCATAAGCATCGAAAAGCAGAGAGTAATCTTCAACTGGTATATATATCAGAAAAATCAACTTAACATACAAGAGTGGACACAAAAGTTCATCTCAGGCCAATCATCAAACACATTACATGCAGATGCAATATGAAAATAGAAATTCCTTCAAATCTCATACATGTAGATATCATTCGAACCTGAACAATCCACATAGCATAAAGCGGAACCACCTCAACAACAATTTCCTCAACAGAAATTCACCTGCTAAAAAAAGGGCTGAGGGGAAAAGCAAAATAAACATTATAAGAAGAAAGTGAAATGAGCAGAAGAAGTACGCTCAGCTAACAAAAGAAAATGAGGACACGTGGAAGACAGCAATGCAATTGCCACTTATTGACAAAGTGGAAAGAAAAGTGAAAGAAGAAAAAAAATCGATTTGTTGACGACGTGGCCAAACCTCAAAGAGACAAGGATCTAGTTCTATGAACTGCAATTGTCACCAAACGCATCAACCACAGAGTACGAGTGTGTGGTGGAGCTTATAATTTCTTAAATCAGAAAATGACAAATTTTACATTTTTCTTTATATATATGTAGATGTTCTAAAACAAAAAGAATCATTAATTGAAAGCTGTATCATTGATTTAATGTTGTGAGGGCAACTGCAAATGCTCACACACTTCAGTTTCATCAGTCAATGCTGCCTGGTACATAAAACATGGATAGAGCAAGAGATGATGACATGAAAACATTAGTTTCATGGGAACTTAGGTTCCAAAATCATCTCTAACACCTGTCTCTCAAGAGTTTATAACAGACAATCTCACCTTTCCACAATAGAAGCATTGTTACTAAGTTCAGCCTCTGAAGAGTTTATAAGATTATTTTACTTAGTGGGCACATTAGAAGCATTCTTATCTCAGTTCTCCAAACAGGATCAATCATGAAAAAGTAGAATTCAAAAGGTACGACCAAGAGAATACACAATGCGAAGAATGTGAGTAGAGAGTGTAAAGTCAAAAATACATCTCATGGATTAATTGTGTTGGCAATTTGTGAACTAAGTGAAAACTGATTCCTGCCATG
>JAULKJ010000002.1:11022779-11035401 GCA_032355405.1 Rubia balearica
TGTAAGGTTTGGAGATGATAGTGAGAGATCTCAGGCTATGACTGAAATGAATGGTGTGTTCTGTTCAAGTAGGGCCATGCGAATTGGTGCCGCAACTCCTAGAAAATCAACTGGTTACCAACAACAGTTTTCTTCACCAGGTAATTTTCTTTAATTAACTTTCTCAGTGAGGAATCGGATTTTCATTACATATCCTTCTATCAAGTAAGTTAAAATTATTAACCTCATTTGGTATGGAATTAAATTGGGCTTATTTACAAGTTACAATTAAGTTATGAACACACTGATTCAGAAGTGTCCTTAGACATGTCGATCTTTTTTTATCCCAACTGAAGATAAAAGCATGCAATTGAAATTTTGAACTATTTAAGTACCGTTTTCAAAATGATTTCACTTGGACCAGCCCTGGTGATTTAAATTCCTGTCATCATAGTTCTTTTGATCAGGCTGATAATAGTACTTGAGCTGAATTAGATCAAGATTGCGAATTTTTCCATGGTGCAAAAGAATGCAGCGGTGGGATATCAGATTGTCTCTTTCTAGTTCTAGGATCAGTTGAATTTACTATTCTATCACTCTATATTGAGTAGCCTTAGCTTTAACTCAGGAAACTGTTACTTGTATTAGACAACACGTGCCAGGTAATGAAATACTCTGTAACTTATAACTGTTTGAATTGTTTATTACAGGTGGATACATGAATAATTCTTCTGGGCAGGGCTCTCAATCTGACGGAGATTCTCCAAATACAACAGTTGATGTTCTTTTAACTTTACTTTTCTTTCTTTATCCGATTCTTAAGCTAACCTATGATAGTTGTAGATATTTGTTGGAGGGCTCGATCCGAATGTCAGTGATGAAGATCTGAGGCAACCTTTCTCGCAACATGGTGAAATAGTATCTGTGAAGATTCCAGCTGGAAAAGGATGTGGATTTGTGCAATTTGCTAACCGGTACTCCATTTATCTCACTTTTTTATTTGTTTTATCACCAAGTACACAAATCTTCTGCCACTTTGTCACTATCATTGTAAATATTTACAAATGTTCTTGAACAGACATGATGCTGAGGAAGCATTGCAGAAATTGAATGGTACCACAATAGGAAAGCAAACTGTTAGGCTCTCTTGGGGGCGTAATCCCTCAAATAAGCAGGTAGCTATATCCTCTTTCCTATGTTTAATTATGCTTGTGAAGAATGGGCATAATGAGTGTCTTTGGCAGTTATTTTTTCCCCTTGAGAAACTCACAGACATATGAGGATTATTTGATTTGTTCTAGGTCATGTTCGTTTTTTTACTGAGCTGAACTCTTTGTTTTTCATTACTAAAAATAACTTAACTGAATAGAACCAAACTGAAAGGAACTGTAGTTAAATTAATAAGAACAGGGTCCAAGAAATGTCATTTGTTCTACTGCACTGTTCAGTATTAAAGAATCATACTTTATGGCTAAAGGTTATATATGCTCTTATCCCAGTCTGATCCTAATATGACGCTGATATCAAAGAAATAAGACCTTGAAACAACTCTAATTCGTACATATCACAAAAGAAAAATGCCGTATAAGTTGGCTTCTGCTGTTCCTTACTGAATATGCTTGTGCTATGTAGAGGGCTGACTATGGAAACCAGTGGACTGGGGCATACTATGGAGGACACTTTTTCAATGGTTATGGCTACGCGATTCCCCCACCTCATGACCCAACCATGTACTCGGCAGCAGCTGCTGCAGCATACGGGACCTATTCCGTGTATGGAACTCATCAGCAGCAGGTTAGCTGAGTAGAAGCGCTCTCGGGAACTTACAGAGGGAGCGTTACAGAAACGCTGCGCTTCCTCTTTCCACGACGCTTGGGAATTTTGAATCATCCTGAACTTGAGGAGCTGAATTTTGAGTAGAAATGAGGTAGCTGATCTCTAGGTGGTTTGACACGATTAAACATTTATTTAGAAGTGTGGTGGACTTTACACTAGGTGGATAACTTCTTGATTTGAATAAATCATGGTTTGACATGGAATGCGTTGTGCAATTTCGATGCCCTTTTCTGTGAAATTTTGATTACATTCTTTATTTGGTTATGCAATGTCAAAGAAGAAGCGCGCTTAAACCATACTCAGAAGTCATCATCAAATAGATTCGGATTTATGAACAAATTAATGCGATAACTTATTAAACTTTTAGAGATTGTTCATTTAAAACGATCTGGCTTATTGATGGCCTCGATGTTTTCTTTGATTTTTTTACTTGATGAGCTTGTTGAAGGTCTAAAAAAATGGAATTAAACTGAATATAATTAAACGGACAATCAAATTTTTATAGATATTTTAATTAAACATTTTAGTTTTCATATTTTCTTAACGCAATTTTAACAAAGAGTATTAGAGCTGTAGACACACTCCCTTCATCCCACCAGTTTTGGCCTATTTTTTGGTCAATTTTCTCAGACAATATTTGACCATAAATTTCAATTAGTATATAGACTCTAATATCATTATGTAAGATATTGTTAAACTCCTATGTTTACGTAGTTTCTAAATATCAAATTTTAATGTATCATTAATATCTGTAATTAAAGTTATTGATGGTCAAACATGATCTGAGAAAGTTGACTAAAAGATAGGCCAAAACTGGCGGGGCGGAGGGAGTTTCATTAAATCAATTGGTGTTACGTGTTTCAACTATGTGGTACTAGTGTGGAATTCTAACACGTCCCTCATAAAGAGTTGACAATTATTTAGAATTTTCCTCGTCCGAGATCCTTGAAGCAACCCATACTTTTCTGAAAAAAATCAAATGAATTCCATATCTCTCGATCCTTGATAGACACGAGGGATGAGGTGGAAGTTTTCTTCCCACATCCGCGATCCGAACACAACTCTCGTTTCATACTCATTTTTGAAGAAATGAAAAAATACGGTCCACATTTCTCCTTCTAGAGGGAATTTTTTCTGCCACCATGAAATAGGTTGTTTTAGATAGCGATTTTTTTCTTTATGATCTACGTCGTCATCCCATCCCTAACTATGAATATTATTCATCGCAAACGAAGCAATTACTAATTTTTAAATTTCACTCCCTCTGTCCCAAACTAAACTGCACACTTATTATTTGACAGTTAATATTATCAAATTTTAACTATATATTTGGATAAATATATAAACAATAATACTATCGCATGTGATATTGTTAGTTTCCAAATATTGACTTTTTATTTGTCGCTTTTATACATAGTTAAATATACTATCGGTCAAACATATTTCATGAATAAGGTGAAAAAGATTCTGTGAAATTTAATCCGGAACCACGGAGGGAGTATGTTTTTTTACCGAAAGAGGAAGCAAAAGCAGAAAGCATCACCAACCTCCCTACACCTTTCATAATTTTGGTCCCCTGCCGGGAGTCCGGAAGCACCACAACCACCATTTCCAAGATTTAACAAAAACGTACTTAATCATCCCAAATCAGAAATTCAGACCCCAAATCGCTTTCTTTAACGAACTAAAATGGCCAAAACCATCATTTCCACCACTGGAAACGGAACGGGCCCTTCACCACCCGGGCACCTGCCCAATCCACGTAGAAAATATCTTCTTCACTTTAGCAAATTAGCATATTAAATAATGTCATTAACGTCGCTAATCAACAGATTTAATATATTTAATTAATCCCGCATTTTCAATGGCAGCCTTACATCTGGCGCTTCTTCTCCTCGCCGATTCTCTGAGTTCACGCACCACACGCCCACTGTGTGAAAACCACGAAAGTCATGCCTTGCCTTTCTCTCTCCTCGCTCCGCCTCAGTGCTTGTTCGCCGGAGTTTCGCGGCGGAGGTCTTCGCCGCGCCTCCGCGCCGGCGGCGAGCTGGCAGCCGAAAGTCGTCGTCACTAGAGAGCGCGGGAAGAACGCCAAGCTTATCGCCGCTCTGGTATGGGGCTCAGTCAGCTGGATGCTTTGATAATTTCTCAGTAATTTAAGGCGCATTGTGGTGTGTGTTTGTTTCAGAATTTCTGTTTCGCAATTGTTGAGGTTTACTGGAATTTTGAGTTTGAGTGCCGTGTTTACTAGGATTATGTTCCGTTTTAGGTTATTGATGCGTGGGGAACTCTGTAGAAATTAGCTGATTACAACCTTTTGACTTTAGAGTAACATCTTCACTTGTGCAGAAGGTTTTTATTTTGGGGAACATATTTTTAAAATGGCAAAATTTTGCCTGAATTTTGTTGAAAAATTAATAATACTGTCAAATGCTGTTATTTTGAATTTCTGGGAGTTGGAAATAATTACTCGTACAACTTTTCTCTTTAGGAATTTTATGGGGGAGATTCAGTGCCGTGGATTTCGCGGCTTATTGATATATTGATAACTGGGCATGTGTCTTCAATCACTTATGTGTGGTTCTGTGCTTACAACGGACGGTCTTGTATTTCATAGATGTAAATAGATGCCGCTGCTATATTATCTAGCCTCATTCTTTTGGATTTTTAAGCCTAACATAAGTTTACAAGAGTTGCATGCTGCATTCTGTCAATTAGATTTTTGGAGTCTTTGCTTTTCATAGTCTAAACAATTAAAGATGACAGTTTATTCTGTCCTTTTCTGTTTTAATTAATGCTGCGTGACTGCATCCATAGTCAATTTCAAATATTGTGTTGATTCTCAGCGATACTCATTATTTGCTTTGTTTATATGAACTACACGAAGTTCTTGAATAGTTTCTTCTAGTTTCAGCACATGTTAGTATCTGGACCAATCATTCCTGAGCCAGAAATGACTTGGTACTATCTTTATTTGACTAATGGATTGTTTTTACATTTGTTATTAAAGATGAATTTTTTTTTATCACTTGATGCAGGAGAAGCATGGAATTGGCTCTCTTGAGTTTCCTCTCATCCAGCACATGCAATTATCTGGTTCAAATCAGATATCGTCTTTGTTAAGTGGTAAGTGACTAAGCATGCTTTCTGGCTTTACTGAAAGTGCCTTGAAGAATAACCATCCTATGAATGGAGAGACAAGAAGAGCCTTTATAAGGAGGGGTGGTTGATACTTGACTAACACATGCCTTTGTCTATTACTTTGCTTTACATTGTATAATTCTCGCTTGTTTTTCACATAAAAGTTACAGTCAGGGAGTGAAATTGATAGAATCATAGTAGTCTTTCTCTACATCATCGAACACGCCTTTTCCTCCTTGAAAAATGTACACTTTTAGCTCTTCACATGTCATTGAATAAGGGGTTAATATCTAATAAACATCTCTGTTGCTAAAAAGGTCTAAAATTTTATCTGTTGGGAATGCAAAGGAACTATCATTTTCAATTCCAGTGATTGAGAAAGTCATCCAGTAAACTGTGAGGAGATACATGTGTTCATTTTCAATTCAATTTACTAAAAGAGCTGGTTCAACATACTCAAGGAATGATTTTCTTGATTACCTGAAGTACTTAATAACATCCTATCCTTGATACTAGTTCACACTCTTCTGATGGTTTCTGGCAGCAGACTCTGCATTTGACTGGATCACGATAACATCACCTGAGGCAGCATCGGTTTTCCTTGATGCTTGGAAGTAAGTTTTACATGACTGTACACTCAGTGGAAGCGAAATTCTTTCTTTAAACATCCATCCTCGTCAGTCGGTATTGTCATCCTGATTGGTTGGTGGACTCCTGACAATTTTCTGCTACAGAGCAGCAGGTAACCCAAATGTCAAGGTAGCCGTTGTTGGAGCAGGTACAGCTAGTGTATTTGAAAATATTGGACAATCGTTGAAGCAGTTCCTCCATTTGGCCTTTGTGCCATCCAAAGGTAAGCATTGATGCATAGACAGACCCTTTGACAATATGCGATGTTATGGTGTTTTTCATCAATTCTCGCCTTTGTTGTTTTTGCACGGGTATAGCCTCCTATATATGCTTGACTGAAATATCTAGTTTCAATTGTAAATTTCAGCAACTGGTAAAGTTTTGGCTTCTGAGCTCCCAAAACATGGAGATGAAAGATGCACTGTTCTATATCCTGCTTCGGCAAAAGCTGGCAATGAAATTGGTATGTGATATCTGCATTGTTTATCTACTTTTCATCCTATCTTACCTTTGTTAGATAATTTTACATACATATGTATCACGTCTACATCTTCTCTGCTGAAATATATCTAATAACATCTGATGATCTTGTAAATCATAAACAATATTCTGACTGTCATCTAACTCCAGTAACTGGTAAAGTCAGAACTTGGATTTTTATTATCTAATGTCTTCAGGTCTTGTATTTTTTTTTCTTAACAAGTACTGGCTGGAAAGAGGGTAGGTGAACTGTACCATACTTGAAGGGTAAAGAGAATTTTTACAGTAAGTCACCACACAGATTTTCTTAGTATCAGAGCGGGAGTAAATCATACAGTAGGTAGTAAATAATGTAAAAGTGACACAATTGGGGAAATTTTGTCAAAGTTTGGGTTTCGGTGTAAAGGACAAGTTGAAGAAATAGGTCCAAATTTGAAGTTCTTGGTTGATGATGCTGATTTTTGTATGTATATTCCAGCGATTGTAATTGAATGGAATGTTAGCCATTAACCATTTAGCTGCTTTATCTTTATCAGCATTTTAACAACTGTTCATTAGTTTGCCTACATTTGCAGTTAGTTTTATCCTTGTAGAGAATCTTAGCTCTAGTTGCTGGCAGTTTTTGTATATGGATGACTATATCTCAGCAACATTTTAATTGATTGTATCTTCTTTTTTTTCCCAGAAGAAGGGCTCTCACTGCGTGGCTTTGATGTTGTCCGACTTAATACTTACACAACAGTAAGCATCGATGGACAATATTGATTTTCCTTTCCAGTTTCATGCTTAAACATCGTCTAAATGATTAAGATTGTCCTAGTTTTCTTCGTTTTGGATCTACTGATAAGGGCTCAATGTCCACCTTTGTTTGCTGGGTTGATGTCACCATTACCGTACTCTCCTGTTGGACATCGATGAGATGCTTTTTTTGAGGCTTCTTTTTGTCTACAAATACTTTTTAGTCTGAGGCTCAGATGTTTGTATCCTTTATATGCTGCCTTAAGTTTGGAAGTGACTACAAAACGTAATTATTTGTGGTAGAAGACTGATGGAGACTAGGGAGGTTCCCAGCACTTAGATTCCTTCTTGGATCAAGTTCAACACCTTCACTAATGTGATTGCATGAGTCACAAACTACATCAGTTGGCATGCATCATCAGATTTTACTCTTCTTTTTTTCTTTACTTTTGGGTAATATCTTTCATCCAGGAGGTGTTGGCTGGATGCCAAACATACTTTTCAGCTACTAGTTTCTTGAGATCTACTTTTTGGACTAAATGAGGAATGGAATTTTGCCATTTTACCCATACCTTTTATTCAGTTGGATTGCTTCACTGGCTGTTCTATTTTCCTACTAAAATGTTTACTCACTTCAGTTATAAATAATCCCTGATCTCCATTTGACATGCGCAGATGCCCGTTGAGCGTGTTGATGAGAAGGTTTTGAGACAGGCACTCTCAATTCCTGTCATCGCTGTAGCATCCCCTTCTGCTCTACGGTACATATTCTGCCTTTTTAATACCTGTACTTATATTCTTGGCTTTACATGGTAGCATAATCAGCGTTTGCAATTATTGTGACTTATTATATGCTTGTATAGACTAAGCCTCCTATAGATTGCATCCACTGCTGTCATCCTATTATTGCTGCTTATTGGTCCATTCTCCCAGGGCATGGGTTAATCTTGTTCCAGTACTGGAAAGGTGGGATAGTGCTGTGGCTTGTATTGGTGAGACAACTGCTTCAGCTGCAAAAAGACTGGGATTAAAAAATATATATTATCCAAGAGAGCCTGGTCTTGACGGGTAATGACTTTTGGTCTTATACCTCCCACGTTCTGCAATTTCTTGATCCTTCGTTTTGATAAAGGCATACTTTTTTTCTGTGGGTATGAAGCTAGATTGGGAACGAAATATGCAACCCTAAACTTCACTCTAGGATGGATTATTCGAATTTAGCATATCTGAAGTTTAAGTTTACATTTCTTATTAATATTGATTATTCTTTTTACTTTTCTAGGCCATAATTTGCTATATGCCAGATAGGAGTTTGCTTCCTCTCTAAGATTCTTCTTTCCTTTGTTGAGCCACTCTTAAAATTGGTGTTATCTATATCATTATGCTGCTGTTTCTTTTGCTCTATGATTGCCTCTTTTCGCCTTTAACTATCTTCTGAATTCAGTTAAGATGATTATATAATCAATTTATATGGCAATAAAATGATTGTGGTGTTCTTGCAGGTGGGTTGACAGTATTCTAGAAGCTTTGAAAGTTAATGAACAAGTCCAGATAGTTTAGGGTTCCTCTGCAAGTGCCGTCTAACCATGTACACTTTGCTCTTTGCTACTTTCGAGTAGATGGGAACTGCAAGTTCGAACCAACCATACCCTGCAGGTGAAGACAGAAAAGTTGGAGCATCTTTAGCAGGTTGAAATAGGGTGCTGAGACGAATATTTATATTTGTATAGCACTGTTCTTTTCACTGAATGATCATAAATCCTGCTGTAAATTTCAAGTTGTGCAATAAAATTCCTTCTCTTCTGTTGATTATCATTTTCTTAATTAGTGTTTTTGTGTCCTATGGACTTTTCTCATAAAAAAATATTTAAGCTGTGTGCTGTGCAATGAGGAGAAGATAAATTTCTTCACTTGGAACCTAAGAGCATGCTAAGATTTGTTTTTAGGTCAACTGGCAAGTTTATGCTTTTCGGTGAAGCTCATGGATGTCGGCACCTGGTCGTCTTCCAAACTCGGCCATTTTTTCTTGTTTCTATCTTTTTTCTCTGATTACTAGGCATTGTACTGCATATGTGAAGAAAGAAAAGTGGAATCAATTTTTAAATTTTTCCTGGGTTTGAGGATGCTAGATTCCTCTTGTCTCACAATGCTTCAGAGTAGTGTTCGACTGTGTGCCACTTTCTCATCTGCACTGTGATCTGGCATTACACTTGCAACAACTCTTAGCTCCCTTTTTCTTGATTTGCAGAAGAGTTTGTTCTTGTCTTTCCTTTGTTTCCTTTCTTTTTGGTGGTTCACAGGGAACTTATCTCGGTTTAAAATGCGAGTTTTTCATGTGGACGAATGGAGTGCCGTCCCTCATCTGCAAGAAACTAGGCAGTTCATCATCACTCCCATATATTTTCGTGATTCCCCAACTGTGAGTACATCTATTTTCGTTTTCAATAGATAACATAAAATCCTTAAATTCAATAATGCTAACTTCCTTCTGAATTTGCTGAATGGACTGGTTTGAATGAAACCTTTCAGCCCAGAAGGCCAGTACTGTACCCAGTCCTTAGCTGCTGGGCATGGGAGTTGATGCTCTCTTACGAGACAATAAGCTGTGCTTTACCACACTGGCTGCATTCAGAGTGATGGGTATTCAAAATTGAATGCTGATATTTTAGCTCACTCTCGTATATACGATGTATTGTTGTAATCTTCCAGTGGAATCTCCCTTTTTGTGGTACTAAATTTCTTTTGCTAGAACTTTGGATTTGTTTCTTTAACTTGCCTGTGGTCCAGTTGCTTGCAGTGCTTTGCAGCAGTCTTTTCTTTTCCCTTTTCAATCATTCATCTCCAGTTTAATAAGTATTCAGATGTTGGAAGGTTAATTGGACTGACGAACAATCAAAATGCATGAAATTCTGATTGCTCTTCAAATACTTGGATGCCCTTACCTTGAGCAATGCTATTGTGTAAGAATTAAGATGTTATGATGACACATATGAAAAAGTGGCTTTTAGTTGGGATCACTGAATGAAAAAAAGGTGGACTTTTTGCATGTGGCTGCTTTTGCCCTTTTACACTGTTTCTGCTATCTAACTTGGCCTCATGCCCAGGAAAAAGCTGGACTCAGAGACCCATGGGGTATAGGCTTGGGACCTCCAAGGACCGCAACACAAAGACCATGCCATGTGACTGCTTCTCTTCTGGAAATTAGCTCTGTTTTTTCACATAATATGGGTTTTAGATTTTACCCGTGGTAGACCACCATGATTTCATTGAATTTGTGCTACAATCATTACATGCATGCTGTTGATTAAGCTTCACTGGGCTCTACTTGGTTGGTTAAGATGAGGACTTTGCTTGCATTTCTCATAATTGGGTTGCGATCAGTCTGAGTAATGTAAGCTAACAACAATTAATGTCTGATTACGACAGACTTCGTGTGAGAAAAGGCCTGTGACTGTTAATCAGTAATGTAGTACAATTATTAGAACTGTGTGGCAGTCTTGAGTCCCACAAAACACCCCACCTTCATGGAACTTAATCCTCTGTGTGTGTGTGTGTGTTCCTTAACCCTCAACAGATGGATCATGGATAGTGAATGTATGGTCAGTTTTGGACCTTCATCGTTCATCCATCCAACGTGAAAACTCAGGTATGATCGTGGATAGTTTTGTCCTGCCTTCTAAGCATAGCTGTATGTTTGGATGTTTGGATTATTGTGTTTGGTTAAGACTGTAATCACTATTGTAATGGAAGATTCTACGTTCAAAATCATTGTTTTTTCAGAGTATGATCAAGGGGAGCATCAAAATTATTGTTTTTTTTGGATCATTGTAATGAGCATTATATTGGGTGTATCAAAATTATTCCACGTCAGCACACCGTATATTTGCGTTGAAGCTACGTTCTCGGCAGAGAGGAAGAAAGGGAGAGAGGAATCGCATGCTTCTGTGATTTGCCGTACCCCCTTGTCCACTTCCATTTATCCCTACCTTTCCCTCTTCTTTTGCATTTACACATTGTTTACGATAATATCGTATAGAGCGAGCATCTTAAACTCAAATGGACAAAATTGCAAGAAATTAGGTTTAAAACAAGGGTCCTGGGTTGCAGACTTGCAGTGGCGGAACTAGACCAAAATTTGATGAGAGGTGGATTATTGGCGGAGTGGAATTTAGCACTTCCAACATTAATTTTACCGGGTGGATGAAGAATACTTGTATATCTATCCCATTCATTCACCGGAGGTTTCCGCCACTGTTGGGTTGGCTTACCTCCATTCAATTCAATTCAGTTCATATTAATTCATTTCATTTCATTTCAATTTAATATAAATTAATTTATGAAATTTTACTCTCTTTAGTCATATTACTTTGATTTTTCAGTGAACTTATTTTAGTTCAGTTCAGATCAGTCATATGGAAAATCATATCAATTCAGTCAGAACAAATAAGCTTCAAAGAACAATGGCTTAAGCCATGTTCTCGGGAGTTTATCTGAACTGAACTAAAATAAGTGTGTTGAAAATAAGTAATGAATGACTAAATTCGCTTCACCAAATTAAATTTAGGCTGAATAGAATTGAATTGAATTGAGTTGAACTGAAATATTAAATTGAACTGTAATTAAGCTGAGAACAACTGAATTTGGCATGGATGAGTGCAAATCATGGGTTTAATTAATGCAGGTCGATTTCGTAGGAAGGCCGTTGTCGTGGAAAGGAATTAAACTTTATTAGGAGTAGTTATTAGTGGTAAGTAGACGAGAAAGCTTTTTGGTGAAACTGTCGTCTCAGAATCAAACATAAATCCAACCATGCACGCTGTAATTTCAATCAATAAATGTATGACATCAAAGGCAAAGGTGTCGTAACGAAACCTTAATCCGGTTTTCCTGGTTGCCTTATTAAAAGTACTCCTACCATTTGCACAGAATCTTTTTCACGATCTCCAAAAATTATATTTGACTATAAATATATGTAATTACAGATAATAACTGTGCATAAAAATTGATATTAAAAAACTACATATTACGTCGAATATAATAATATCTCACACGATAATATTATTGTCCATATATTTATTCAAATGTGTGTTTAAAGTTCAATGAATTTGACTGCTAAATAGTAAGTGTGCATATTCGGGTGGACGGAGGGAGTAACAAAACTTCACGTGGCCGTCTCTATTTTATAATCCCTGAATTATCATCACATTTGCAACCCCCACCACCCGTTATTATTACGTTTCCCACTCCAAAAAAAACATTCAGTCATCACCTTATTATTCTTTTATATGATAAAATTC
Source organism: Rubia balearica (assembly GCA_032355405.1). NCBI lineage: Eukaryota > Viridiplantae > Streptophyta > Magnoliopsida > Gentianales > Rubiaceae > Rubia > Rubia balearica. The sequence continues at coordinate 11,034,881 of JAULKJ010000002.1, forward strand.
ATAAAATACCTTGCAAAATTCACTAAATGAGCTTATAATAGAAAAGAAACCCTCACTAAATATACATAAACATCATTTGAAAAGTTTGAGATGTTTTGTGTGAAAATTGGAGATTTACTGTGGTGGTAGTGTGAAAAGTATCGTCTTTGTGCATTTATGTGAGTGTTCCAACGACTAGTTGTGCAACGAAGTTGATGCACAGTTTAATCATTGAAGTAAAAAAACGATATCTCCCTTAATGTTGCTTCTTTGGCTCGACAACATAGTAATATTTGCTCGTGTCTACAAGGAATCCTTCAATGAAAAAATTTCTCACACTGTAACTATCAGGATTTGAATCTCCGAATATTAACTAATCAGACACTTTCACCTGACCAATGATGTGAGTGCATGCAAAGTCTACTCACAGTCAAATAAATATTGTACATACATTTCATATGAAAAGAAAGTTCTGTTTTTTATACATAAAAAATAAAGACCATCCAAATAACTTTACCTCATTTTTTCTTTTTCTTTTGCTA
>JAULKJ010000002.1:11293618-11305227 GCA_032355405.1 Rubia balearica
CCCGACACGACCCGACCCGAGAAAAATTTCTGACACGATTTACCCAACACGATAGGAACCCGAGCCGAGCCGAGCAGACCCGAAAAATAAATATGACATGTTTTAACCCAACCTGTTTTAACCCGACATGTTTCCAACCCGACCCGAACCCGACACGATCACCCGAACTGACACCACTAATTAGAATGAATGGACCATTTTAAAAATATAAGAATCAAAAGAAATTGGAAGTTGATTGTGCTATGTACTAATAACTAAATTAGGAAGTTGTTTCACACCCAGAAGAAGTTGAGATATTACATAGCTTTAAGATTTCTCAATGCTAGGATTCTCAACCTATGTACCAAATCGATTTGCACCACAATCATTATCACGTTGTTCAAGAAAATATTTGACCGTTAATATGTTTACCTACGCATAATAACAACAAATAAAAAGTTGATATTTAGAAATTAAATGTTACGACGAATTGAACGTCATATACAATAATATTGTTGTTCATATTCTATGTGGTCAAACTTTGATAGAGAATAGTGTCAAAAAAACAGAAGTGCAAATAGAGGTGAGACGGAGAGAATAAAAGAATTGGGATAAAACACCAACCCAACTATACTAAAAGTATGAATTTCTTTTTTCCATAATGAGGGAATACTTCTTATGCTAGGGGCAGAGTAATTAACTTTCCATCTATCCTATCTATGATATAGATATTGTTTTGTTACTTTAGGATGATGAAAGGGACAGTGAAATTCAAGAACATATGTCCATACTTGACAATATATGTATAAAACAAAGTATTTAAGATGACTTTCCAGATATCTTCATCCGTGCATCAAATGTAATAGTATATCAGCATAGCTTATTACAACACCTTTCTACATCATTGTATGAAGGATGAGCAGCTAATATATCTCTCTCTCACAGAGACACATACAGAGAAAGGCATGCATATGCATCACTGTTTCTGATAGAAAGTTGACAAATCTGTGTGGTGTGGAAGAGAATTTTTTTCCACATATGCTGCTGCAAGAAATCATTGCTGCAATTCTTAAACAAATCAAATCATCATGTCCAGCAAAGGGATAATAACCTGCATATTCCTCCTCTGTTTCAGTATTGTTTTGTCATACCCTGCTGCAGTCTTTGGTTTGAACCAAGAAGGCCTTTCTCTTCTATCTTGGCTTTCAACCTTCAACTCTTCTTCTTCTTCTAATCTCTTCTCTTCATGGGACAAATCCCACCAGAACCCGTGCAAATGGGATTACATCAAATGCAATCCCAATGGTTTTGTTTCGGAAATCACAATCAGGTCCATCAATCGTCCCACTTCATTTCCTACACAGTTTCTCTCCTTCAGCTTTCTCACTGTCTTCATTCTATCGGATGGAAATCTCAGTGGAGTAATTCCTCCGGGTATCGGGAATTTATCATCTCTGGTCACTTTAGACCTCAGCTTCAATGCTCTAACTGGGACCATACCTCCTGAGATCGGCAAGTTATCGAACCTGAGACAACTGTCTCTGAGCTCGAACTCTATATGGGGTGGGATGCCTGAAGAAATAGGGAACTGTTCAGAGTTGAGCCTTCTTGAAGTCTTCGATAACCAGCTTTCTGGAAAGCTTCCAGTGGGAATCACCAATTTGTGGAGCCTGGAAACTTTTCGAGCCGGTGGTAACATTGGAATTCATGGGGAGATTCCCATGCAGATATCAAACTGCCAAGAGTTGTCCTTTTTGGGGCTTGCAGATACCGCGATTTCAGGGCAGATTCCAGATAGCATTGGAGAGCTGAAGAATCTCAGGACACTTTCAGTTTACACAGCAAATCTGACTGGTGAGATCCCCCCTGCAATCGGTAATTGTACTGCACTGGAAGAACTTTTCCTCTATGAGAATCAAATTTCTGGAGAAATCCCAGTTGGATTAGCAGCTCTCAGGAATTTGAGGAGATTGTTGTTGTGGCAGAACAACCTGAGAGGTACTATTCTTGAAGACCTTGGAAACTGTTCGAGCTTGATTATAATGGACTTGTCCCTGAATTTTCTCAGTGGAGAGCTTCCAGGTTCTCTGGGACATTTAGGGACATTGGAGGAGCTCCTGTTGTCCGATAACTACATTTCCGGAGAAATTCCTCTGTATCTAGGCAACTGTTCCAGGTTAAAGCAGCTTGAAGTGGATAACAACAATATTACTGGAGAAATTCCAGGGACAATTGGAAATTTGAAGGAGCTAACATTGTTTTTTGCCTGGCAGAATCAGCTCAGTGGAATCATACCTTCTGAAATAGCTTCTTGCGAGAAACTTCAAGCATTGGATTTGTCTCATAATAACTTCAGTGGATCAGTTCCGAAGAATCTGTATAACCTGAGGAACTTATCTAAGCTCCTCTTACTTTCCAATAAGCTTTCAGGAGAGATTCCACCAGACATTGGAAATTGTACCAGTCTGAGCAGGTTAAGGATGGGATCAAACATGTTTGATGGTCGAATTCCTATGGAAATTGGGATGCTGCAGCATTTGAGTTTCCTTGAGCTGTCGGACAATCGGTTAACTGGAGCTATTCCTCCTGATATTGGTAACTGCAGGCAACTGGAACTCATTGACTTGCATGCGAATAAGCTTCAAGGCACCATTCCTGTCTCATTTGTCGATCTTTTTGAGCTCAACGTGTTGGATCTATCAGCAAATATGTTATTAGGAAGTGTTCCAGGAAACATGGGAAAGCTCGCATCACTGAACAAACTTGTTCTGAATAGAAATAACCTCAGTGGAGTGATACCAAAATCATTAGGCCTGTGCAAGGACTTGCAGTTGTTGGATGTAAGCAGCAATGGCATCACCGGTACGATCCCAGATAAATTTGGTGAGCTTCAAGGGTTAGATATACTACTTAACTTGAGCTGGAACTTGTTAACAGGGCCTATACCCGAAAGCTTTGCTAATTTTTCCAACCTAGCAAACATGGATCTCTCCCACAATATGTTGACAGGAAGTTTGACAGCACTGAGCAACCTGGATAATCTTGTTTCCTTGAATGTTTCTTACAATAACTTGTCCGGCGCTCTTCCAAATACAAATCTATTTCGCAATCTCCCCGTTGCTTCTTTTTTTGGTAATCGAAACCTCTGCATCAATAGCAGGGATCATCAATGTCGTCTCAGTCGACACAACAGGAGGAAATCAGTTAGGAATCTGATCACCATTTTCATGGTTGTAAGTATTCTTGTCACTGTTGGAGTCATCACACTGGTGGTGATCTTATACATCAGAGCTCATCAAGACATTCTGAAGAGAAATGAAGAAGAAAACAGTAACAGCCTACATTGGAGTTTCACCCCATTTCAGAAGCTGGATTTCTCTGTGAATGACATTGTGACAAAGCTTTCTGAATCAAATGTTGTTGGAAAGGGTGGCTCGGGGATCGTCTATAAAGTCGAGACACATGCGCCACGACGCGTGATTGCAGTGAAGAAGCTATGGCCAAAGAGGAGTGGAGAGATCACACAAAGAGACTTCTTTTCTGCAGAAGTCAGAGCCCTGGGATCAATCAGGCATAAGAACATAGTGAGGCTTCTGGGATGCTGCAACAATGGAAAAACTCGGCTTCTCCTGTTCGACTTCATCAGCAATGGAAGCTTGACAGAAGTGCTTCACTATAAGGCCATGTACTTGGATTGGGAAGCAAGGTACAAGATCATTCTTGGAGCAGCTGATGGCTTGGCTTATTTGCACCATGACTGCATGCCTCCAATCATTCATCGCGATATCAAGACGAACAACATTTTGGTTGGTCCTCAGTTTGAGTCTTTCCTAGCTGATTTTGGACTTGCGAAGCTTGTAGATTCTGCAGATTGTTCAAAAGCTTCCAACATTGTTGCAGGTTCTTATGGCTACATAGCTCCAGGTCAGTCAAAACACTTCAAACTTCTGTAGGAGCATTCAATTTTAGTTAAATATATGATCCAATTAACAATAATAAAAAAAAACTTCATCACTGGATTTGCTTGACAAGATTACTTCTGCATGAAACTCTCACCATATTTTATCCCTCTAAAATTTCATTCATAATAATCACTATTCACATTTTGTCACGTGAACCCTACGGAGTTATCCTGAATAACTAAATCCACACCTTGTGTATGTTTTTCATCACTATAGTTGCTGTACCTGTACCCAGGAAATAACATAACATGGATTATTCGGGTGTCTTATAGAGCCTCAGTTAAGACGATGCTGACATATTTTTCGCGTTCATCCCACATTGCAGAATATGGATATAGTATGAGAATCACAGAGAAAAGTGACGTGTATAGTTATGGCATAGTGCTCCTAGAAGTCCTAACAGGAAGGGAGCCAAATGACACCAAGATTCCAGATGGTGCCCACATAGTGAGTTGGGTACACCATGAGTTGAGAATCAAACACTCAGAGTTCACATCAATTCTTGATCAACAGTTACTTTTACTGTCTGGAACCCAAGCACAGGAGATGTTTCAAGCCCTTGGGGTAGCCCAACTGTGTGTGAACCCTACCCCAGATGACAGACCTACAATGAGGGATGTTGCAGCAATGCTAAGGGAAATCAAGCACTATGAAAATGAGGATACTTCGGACAAACCAAACTCTGCAGCAGAATTTCATTGCTCTAGTTTCTCAAGGTCTTTTGAACCTCTAATTAGATCACCTTCCCAGCTGTCAGAATAGCACTTCTTTTTGTTCCTGTGATTCTTTTCAGCTAGCAAATAAGTTATACGGAGTACGCATTAGTTATGATATTGGCTGTTAAATTTCTGCAATACTGTGAAATGGATAAATGAATTTTATGGCAAGATCCTTTGCCTGACAGTTTCTTGTCCTAAACCCAAAGGTTAAGGTGGAAAAAGCAAAAAGCCCACCTTCCCTTTCCATGTTATATCACATCTTGAGCAATTATTTCTGTAGATATCATTTTTGGCCTATTTTGCAGAATATATGACTCATTTGATATCTCTCTCTCACACCTAGCCATCATTTCACTGTCCCTTTCCTCCTCAAGATGTAATACTATACATGAACGAGTGGCCGTCTAAACGGTTGTGACACATGACATGACACTCTCTTTGTCGGGGTCTAACCTTGTGCGGGCGCATTATCCTATCACGCCTTTCTTCTAAAGTCGCCCGCTAAGATATAATAGTTAGGAACTCCTCCAAAACTTTAGAGTGAATTATAATGCAGTAATAATCTCCATACATAATGATTGAGTTCGAGAAAAAAGATGGTATGATTGGTTTCAGCACATTCTTTAAACATTACTAACAAACAACAGATGGACACTTAATGATGGGACCAAAGCTGCAGCTTTCAATCCCATGGGATGTTTTTTGGGGAGAAATGAACAAGACGAATTCTTGGTTGGCAGGAAATAAATGGAATTAGCACAAGAGAGTACCAAATGGATCCCACCAACACCAACATTGCTTTCACCAAAGATACAATTTCATCTTCTGAAGATGCATTGCTTTTTCGGCATGTGAAGCTACAACTCCTTTGACCCACTAGTTGGTCACAGTAAGCTATCAATCCAGCTTCACTGCCCAAGGATTCCTCACATATTCTTCAACAAATACACAGAAACCATGTATCCAGTGGAAGAGTCCTATCCAAACAGCCGACTACGCGTATTGAGATAAAAAGTGTTACAGGCCCGTATATGTCTTGACCGACATGATCACATACTCTGACAAAGAGTTGGAATCTTAATGAAAGTGCCCAAATTCATATCAAGTTGAACATGCTTTTCTCAATGTGGGATACAAGAGCCTAATTTGACTCTCATAATATATTTAAATTTAAGGGATTTATATCTCAAAACTAATCAGTGGTGAGTAGTGCCCCCACATCCTTTTCTTTTTCTACAGAACTAAACATTGGCTTGTCTGTAAATTATGTTATATCAGCAAAGAGGCTATGAAACCTGATTACTTATATTCAATGCATCTGAACGTAAAACAGTACAAATATATGCAGTTTGATATTGAATTGATCATGGCAGAATATACCAAGATACAATTATATAGACCAAATACTGCTCATAAAGCTAAGGAGAGACTAGGAATGCACCACGAAGTATCACCGGCAACTATCCATCTCCAAATTATAACTTGGACATTGCAGCCACGCTCATGCTACATATTCACCTTTCAAAAGCCAAATCTAGAATGATCCATCACTGCTTCGTGTCTGGATGCCACTTTATGCTACATCCGATACTAAATACGAAGAGAAAACTTTAGCAAACCCCTTTTATGTTTATTAAGTTGGTATTTTTTATGCCTAACCTGTATAAAATGGAAAGAACTCTTTGTTCAGAGAAGAGATGTGAAAGATTACCTTGGTTTCTGAGCTGATGGCACTGGCTGACCACTAAGAACACAGTCTATAGCGATGCTCAAGTCTCTGCACAGACATTCATTAAGGAAATATACAGAAAAACCCAAAAGGAAAAAAATTAAGATGTTGAACTCATGTGATAGGAGAGGAATAATCAAGAGTCAAACCTTCCTGTAACTGGCATGTTATTACTTGGCCTTGAATCATCAAATTGGCCATGGTATACCAGCTCAAATGGCCTACGACCATCCTGTAATAAATAAGTGTATGTTCACAGTATTATAGCATTAGTTATATCACATTACAAAGAACAAATACCTTAACCAACTAGCTAGTAAGATAGTAGTTGAAATTTTGTTATTGGTTTTGGCCAAATAACCACTGGAAGCTTGCAAAATAGACAAAATAAAACTCTGTAAACCTCCTACAAAACTAGCAGTCATTAGCTACCTTTTTGAAAAGGAGAAATTCTGGAGTGCAAACTGCACCAAAATCTTTTGCAACTTCCTGTGTCTGCAGGAAAATTGTAAATAGATACATGAGAACTTCTATGTCTGCAGAGACAGTATTATACTCGATAATGGACTGACGATAATAAGGTCGAGGAAAGACTTCAAAGATAATGATGGCATTCCCTCCTACAAATTGATCAACAAAGCTTATCTGAGACGCATAAAGCAACACTGCAAAAGCACGGAAACCCGGGGAGTAATTCTTTAGATGTGCATCTCAATCCACATATTCTAGAAATGAAATTGGAAATCAACTTTTGGATGAAAATAATTTGCATCTCCATATACTATGAGGGAGCAAAATGAAAGAATTAGAAGGGGAATAAAACAAAAGCATTTAGAACCAAAAAGTTCAGTTCTGATTTATTAGGCCAGGGAAAAATATATTGAGTCACAAGCAGGTTAAAGTATGACATGTCCACTTAACCGGTTTAAGCTTCCAAGCAACAAATAGTGGTCAGTTACATGTTCAATTCACAAGTTCTTCAGAGTAAATTGCCTTTCCCAGGAAATTGTTTCTTACTGGTGATTTTGACAAATACACACCGTGGACATGCAAGAAGGGATGTACTTGAGAAAACTTCTAGACATGCAAAGGAAGCATATGGATGTCTAACATAAATTTATATATCATAGTAAAGTAATGAACAAGTGAAACATAATTCAGCAATCAAACATGTAGTTTCACACACTGAATTTAGTACCTCCTTAGGCCAAGTTCAAAGGAAATTTACTGACATGTGATGCAAGTTCCCCAAATCCATCTCAGTAAATTCTTCACTTGAACATCTAGGGTTTAGGGTATACGACTCATTTTTTACTCTCATTCAAGATCAAAGCACAGTTTATTTTCTCATCCTTCCATCTCAATGTAAAATGAAAACATTTTCAGCAACATTAATCCTGGAAGCTTTCCTTTAATGTTGAAGCAGTGAATGCTCTGATATTGCTTTAAATGCTTGGAAGCAATAAAGAGTTTATATGATGATATGAAAACGCAAACCATCAATTACAATAGTACTCTGTATGTGAATCCCGTCAAGAATATATGTTTAAAAGTTACAGTTCCTGTACAATTAAGTCATTCTATCTTGATGGGGGAGCCAGGAAAAATCAGTAAATTGAATAAACCTAATTATTAAAAACAATCACCACAATGGCTAATTTTCATTATTTTGAAATTATAATCGTAACAGAAAACAAAAGGACAACAACTCCTAATGGAGCTCAAAGACTCAAACATTGAAGATATCAGATATATCCACAAAAAACTTAGCATATAGTAACAGGTAGGAGCTAACCTCATCATACAGATAAGGGAAAGGATAGTTTAACAGTTTAGCTTCTTCTGCCATGTAACTAGGTCCATCCTGCCAATTTTAGAATGATTCAGTACATGATATATAGTGTCTTTAAGAGCCAAAAGTGCCAAGGAAAAAGGACTTGCTGACCTGTGGGTGAGTAATTGAAGAATTGGAAGATATTGCCACAACTGCAAGCCCTTTCTGCACCAGAAACAAGAGTTTTATAAAATCATCAATCACAAAACATTGTTACACTTGCACAAGCTTGAGAAGCGCAATCTGACAAAGGAACACGAGGATATAGTAAGCCTATAGTTACCTGCATACCTTCATATAGAAATTTGATAGCTTCACAATATCCTTCTTCAAGTGTTTAACAAATGGACAATGATTACAAATAAACATAACCTGCAGAAACAAAGGTCAAAATCATGCTTTATATAAACAAATATTATTATTGAGGACCTTGTTCAATGCCATGGTGAAGTAAGAACTTAGACATCACACTTGGACCCTTTGTTTTCCTTAAAGGTAAACGAGTTTGTATCCTTGCAAGAGACTTATGGAAAACTCCAGGTTATATAGAGTCTACAACAACATTATGCAAACATTACAACAACAATTAAGTCCTGTTCTCTTCGAACTGAACTCATTTGATTTGAAATGAATTAAGCTAAACTCAAGTCTGAACAATTCATTACTAATAGCAACTGAATTGATCTAAACTGAAATGCTGCAATTGCAGTTAAGTCGAAAAGAACAAAGCCTAAGCCTTTATTCCACAATGTGGGCTCAGCACATTCATGTTTTGCGGATACACATATATTCATTAATATCTAAATAGAACATAATTTAAAACATTGCCATTACTCCTTGTTATTCTTTTTCCTCAAAAAAGCACAAATCTTATTCCTAATCAGTTAAAGAATGAAGATTAAAGAATAAAGATCGGTAATTTATTTAGAGAAACAAAAAGAACCCTTGCAATAGATTATAAAGGGTTGGTACATCACTCACCAACAATGCCGGATATGGTTCAAAATCTTCTAAACTCCAACTTTTTCCGGTTAGCGGCTCCGGAAGCTACATCCACACGGCTATTCATAATCAGTATTCAGTAGTAGTACCGCATTACAACATTTCACAGCTCAAATTCAAAAGTAGGAATTTTGAAAACTAATAGTCAGGAACAAAACCTCAAAATGGGGTGGTCTGAACCCAGGTGTTACACCGCTAGACTCAGTTCTTGCTGCTCTAATGGCCAGTTTTCTACACCTGGGATGTTGGACACTAAAGCCCCTCACTGAAGAGCTGTGAATGTAAGAGAAAGAGAGAGAACCTGCCCCGATCAGCTTCCTCCGCAGGCAGAGGAGCCTTGGGGCAGTGGTGAAGCCTGAGGAAAGCGAGACCGTTGCAGTGCCCGCCATGGCTAGTGATTCTTCAGATATCGCAGAAATGATAGTGTACTGTTATCAGCAACCTAATTGGGCATAACATAATTTTACAAGATAATTGGGCCAACCCAAAAATATGGGGCTTGTGTTTTTAATAATAAAATAAGAAAAGCTAAAACATAAATTTGACCACAAAGTCTTGTTTTAAACCGACTAATTGTCAGACGGAGTCATTTTATAATTGACGTAACTAATGAGGTGTTTTGATGTTTGGTTTGATTTATTGTGATAAGCTTTCTATAACTTTAAAAAAAACTTGGGAAAAATGCAAAAATGACCCTATAAGATTGAGAAAGTGCAGGAATAACCTTGTAAAATCTGAAAGTGCAGAAGTAACCCTATAAAATTGTCAAAATGTGATATTTTACCCTTCTGGCCAATTCCTGGCGTTGACCGATGTAAGTCTGACATTAACTAATAATGAAAAGACATAAATACCCCTGAGTTTAAAATAGAATAGTCTAAAGACTATTTTACCCTCACATTTTCTTCTTCTTCAGCTTCTCCTACTCCGCCGAACTACCGCCGCGCCTCCGCCAGCCTGCCACTGTCACCAGCACCACCTCCCTAGAACCGCCAATCTAATACCGGTTAGGTTTACATGCTTATTACCTGAGCCGCCCACTCGAGTTTTGAACTTATCCCAGGATTTTTAATGTCAATTTTTAAAATTTATTTTTTCTTTCTTTTCAAAAGTAAATGCAACTTTACAACATGCAACATATAATTTAGAAAGTTATTTCCCTCCCTCATACTTAAAGGTTGCATAATCCTCAAGGCAAAAAAAATCAAAGAAGAAAGGGAGAAAAATAACTAAAACACACTGAGGTGGTGGATGAAAGTCATATTGCTAGAAAAACTCATGTTAATAGCGCTAGAATGTCATCACTTTGGTCGGACATGCGCTCAAGGGTGTAGATAACCTTGCATAAGTCCCCGTCTTCCGCATGCATATCATCTTGCAATGCACACAAACGATCTAGAGAGCATGAACATCATCCTTGCCCAAAGCATGGTCGTCGTGCACACCTAATGATCGGCTTCTTCATGTCGAGTTTCACCATTCTCCATCTCCACGTCTAACGCAACGTCTATTTTTCCACCCCAACAATGTACAAATCAAGAGCACTGGGGCCATAAGGGATATGGCATGGAAATATTAAATGGTGCGAACCATCCTCACAAGGATGCCATGAATAAGAATTCATCCTTCTTGATAATAGATTAGTCCTTCTCAATTAGGATTTATCGAACACATAGAGACTGTGTGGGCAGTTCTCAAGGCTGGGATTCACGACTTTTTGTGCAATAAGGGTTATCATCCCTCAAATGCCAATCTTTCCCCTTGGTCTTTGTCCTTGATCTGATTGTAGCTCTCCATGAAGAACTTCACCAAGTCATGAATAATCAAGCTTGTTGGCATAAGACACCAAATTCATTTGAAGTCACTCATCGCCATCTTGTTGATCTCCTCTTTCCCAAAGAAGGCAAATACAAACACCTTATGTGCAGGCTTTAAGAATGGATGGGCAAGCTTGTAGTTGGATTCCTCTTTGTTGTTTAAATTTGGTCTCGTCACCTAAGCCTGAAATGTGTGATATGAATCTAAGACGTGCATCAACCCACGAGTAGGTTGGCCGGTGATTCCCAAAACTCATCTTAAAGCATCCAAAGTGATTGTGTACATGAATCCATGTTAAATAAAAGTAATGTGGTGGATGTGGCCATCATCCCCATGAGTAACCTCAAAGATCGCCAAGAATTCATAATTTCAGTCTAAGTAGGTTGGAGCATGAACATCAACAAAGCTCACCAATTTCCCATTCATCATAAGCCTATTGATACACTTTAGCAAACCCAACGTCCCAAGTGTGGGGGTATCATATACTCCCTCTGGTTTCTTAACATTGGCTCCCTTTTTTCTAAAAAATTTTCAAGGCATGTTTGACCACCGATAACTTTCATTTC
>JAULKJ010000003.1:44605-58670 GCA_032355405.1 Rubia balearica
TTAAACTAGCAAATGAAGAAGCGCCGACAGAATTGCCTACGAAACTCCTGAGGATAGAGAAGCTCGACGGAGGCTTAAAAAATCCAACGGAAAACCGACTGAAATCCGAGGGATAGAGAAGCTCGACGGTTTCCGCCGGTCGGAGGCGGTTTCAGATCGGTGGAGGCAGTTTCAGATAAGAGGAGGAGGGGAAAGAAAAATGAAAAATATGATATTTTGTGATATATGTATATATATATAAGATTTTGATAATTGCATAGTAGGTCTCTAAATTTATTACTCCCTATGTCCCAACCATATTTGCACACTTTTTGGTCAACTTTCTCAGGCCATGTTTGACCACCAATAACTTTAGTTATACTAATAATGTCTTAAATTTTGATATTTAAAAACTACATGATACAGGGATCCAACGATATCTCACATGAAAATATTTGTGCCTATATACTGGTTGAAATTTATGTCTTGAGAAAGTTGACCTAAAAGTGTTCAGATATGGCTGAGACAGAGGGAGTAGCATATTTTTTTTAAAATCCCATCCCAAATGAAATTTCTTATAATTGTAAAATAAACCCTGGCCTAAACTTTAGGCTGCATAAAACATTTGTGTTTTATATGTTTTTAAAAAAGAGTCCGTCTCTTGGAAGACGATCTTCCATGAACTATGGAAATACCAAGGTTTAAAGTGCAAATTAAAAGAAATGAAGATAAAATTTTCGGGTTGCATGAATCAGGTTATAACTTTATAACTAGTACATGTTGCGTAGTAAAATTTTAATATTACAACTAAGAATTTTTACATTTTATATTATTCTAATTAAAATCCGTCTTTCCACACTACTTTGCAATAAAAAATAAAATAAAATAAAATACGCACTTCTCGTTGCTATGAACACCCTCGCTCCGCCTTTTCTCTGATCCTTTCTCACATTCAAAACCTTAAACCCTCTTCCATTTTCATGTCGAGCTCATTTCCCCTTCTCTCTCCCACACACACTAATTCCCCTGCAGCAGTTTCCCATATCTGCACATTTCTATGAACTCTGACGTGATTGAGATTTCGGAAAGAGAGTGAATTAGGAGAAAAAAAGATGAGTACGGTGGACAAAATGCTGATTAAGGGCATCCGGAGCTTCGACCCGGAGAACAAGAACGTCATCACCTTCTTCAAGCCCTTAACCCTCATCGTCGGCCCTAACGGCGCTGGAAAAACTGTAATTTCCCAATTCCCTCGCCCATGCAATTCTTTCTGTTTTTTGTATTGTAGATTATCTGAACGTGTTTGAATCCTAGTATCAAACTAAGAGAAATTTATGCATTTTGATTGTACTTTAAGATACACTGTTTAATTGTTGTAGTTTTTGTATGTTATAGACTGTGATTGAGTGCTTGAAGGTGGCCTGCTCCGGCGAATTGCCACCGAATGCTCGTTCTGGCCAGAGTTTCATCCACGACCCCAAGGTATTGCTGTCAAATTTTGCTTGTTATTCTCTGCAACGTGTCGTTTATAGCTTTGTATGTTGTGATTAATAATGTTTTCTCCGTGATTCGTGAAGGTGGCTGGGGAGACAGAGACTAAAGGGCAAATCAAGTTGAGGTTCAAGACTGCTGCAGGGAAGGATGTGGTTTGTATCAGGTCATACCAACTTACTCAGAAGGCCACCAAGATGGAGTACAAAGCCCTCGAGAGTGTTCTGCAAACAATCAATCCTCACACGGGAGAGGTATATATACAGGACATCCATTTCATGTTCTTCATTTGCTAATGTCGTGTGCAATTTGTTCATTCCTCCGTTTTCAATCTGTATCACAGTGATACAACAGTCATGTAAATTTAGTTAATTGTTTTGGTATTATAATTTTCTTTCTTTTTGCATGAAGCTTAAGCTCAGTGGTTTTGTGGGTTGTTTTGATTGTTATTAAGGGCAACTGGTTTGTCCTTGTGACTGACTTTTATTAGAGCGGAGGTCTTGGGAAAACAAATGTGTTTGGCTCTACTGTATATGGTTTAGGTAACATGATATATGGTTTCCTCTCCCTCGTATAGTGGCCCTGCTTTGAGAAAATCTATAGGATACATTCAAAGAGTTTTGAGCTTGAATTATTAATCCCGTGATTTTTTTCTCTTGCCATTCCTTAGAAGAGACAGACTTTTTGGTGGTGTGTGGCTGTGGAATTAACTTATTGAAATTAAGCTTCTGGAAGTGGTATATGATCATGAGTGCTTGAGGAGGAGGACATAATACTTGGCACCCCTTTACGTAGATAGGGTGTGCTCTTTGAATGTTTTTTAGGAGGCTGCAATGATCGTTATTAATTTGTTCTCATTTTTGCTATTCTCTTAGTATTGTCATTTGGATGCTCTGATTTGATTACTATTGCTAATCTGCAGAAGGTTTGCCTAAGCTATAGATGCGCTGACATGGACCGTGAAATTCCTGCTCTGATGGGTGTCTCCAAGGCCATCCTCGAAAATGTTATATTTGTACATCAAGATGAGGCCAACTGGCCACTTCAAGATCCTTCAACGCTAAAAAAAAAGTTCGATGATATATTTTCTGCAACTAGGTAATTCATTTTAGAAAGAGTGCCTGGTAGTGTCCCTGTTTCTATGACCTAGCTACATGCCATATTGCTTTTTACAGTATTTTGATGCCAGGGGTTCATAAGATTCTCTCTCTAGTTTTAGGTTAACAAGATGAGGAATAGAAAATTTAGAGAGAATTACTTGGTAGAAGAATATAATAGTTGCTACTCTATGGTGAAATAATGGTGAGGATTTTACGAATGCCTTGATGGGCTATGTCTCACTAATAAATAATAATGATAGATAATTGACTGATATCCTAAAATTACCTGCAAAGTCATGTATCTGATGTATTGTGATGATGTTATTGTCAGATTTGTGGCAATGTTTATTAATAAGGCACTGATAGCTCTGAAGCTCTGTTGCTAATAGTTTCATTTAGAGCTATGTGAGGACCAATATATAGGCAAAAATGCACTGCTCATGTATTGACACAGGGTTAGTCACATGACATCGGTTGCACTGATTGAGACAGACAACACAGGGTTACCAAAGTATACAAAAGGTGTGAGGAAGAGGTGTCCAATCGCCTAGGGTTCATATGCTTTGGATTTGAGCCAATTTGGGCTGTTTAGTTTTCCCAAGGGAATCCACAATGGGGGAGGTATAAGAAGTGCTCCTCAAGTGCTGTATCATCATTTTAAAGAGTCGACAACTTAAAAACCAACTTTCAACATTGAATAAAATTTTATGTTCTCTTTATGGGACCTACATTCTACAAGTTTTGTTTTAAAAAAAGTCTAAGACAAACAACTACAAGTGGCCTTCCTATACTGGTTGGTCTTGTTGGGTAAAAAGGACAGGCACTAGCTATGGAATTGCTCCTTATCAAGTACCGGTCAACAATTGTTGGTCCTCATTAAAGAGTGCTCATTAATAAGAAAAAGTTACTTAAGGAACAACCATCATGGATACCCTAAGCTTCTTCTGATTTTCTGCTCTTAGAGAGGTGTGCACACTCAAAACTGACTGGTTCTGTTAGAGTCTTTATCTTGGCATGATATCCTCTCCCCATCCTTGCCAGCTCCACACCGTACTAGCTGGATGTTTTCATTTTATTGAAATCATCTCTTGTCCTCATCTGTTGTGCTCCTTGAACACATTACATGCAATTTCTAGCTTTTAAAATGAAAGGAGGTATAACTAGTGATAGGCTAATGTTTAGTAAATCCACATCTCTGTAGATTCTTGTCACCTATGTATGTCACAACAACATTGATGAAGTGCTAAATGTTAACTGCTTGTTTCTGTACAGTTAATTTGTATCTTTCTCAGTCTATAAACAATAAATTTGATGTTTATATGGACTTTTCAGATATACCAAGGCCTTGGAGGTCATTAAGAAGCTACACAAGGATCAGGCACAAGAGATTAAAACTTATAAGCTGAAATTGGAGAATCTTCAAATTCTTAAAAATGATGCTTACAAGGTGCTTATCTTCCTTTTAGCTTGCATTTCCTATGTCACTCCCCTCATGGGAATTGTTGTCTTCTGCCATCTTTTAGTATAAACGCTTTTCAAGTTCATTTTTCATAGTTCATTCATTGAACTTAAAAACTTCAAGCCTGATCCCAAACCTACAGTTTGTTCCAAGCTGGCCAAATTAAATTTCTGCTTTAACAAT
Source organism: Rubia balearica (assembly GCA_032355405.1). Lineage (NCBI taxonomy): Eukaryota > Viridiplantae > Streptophyta > Magnoliopsida > Gentianales > Rubiaceae > Rubia > Rubia balearica. Next base: position 48,818 of record JAULKJ010000003.1, read on the forward strand.
TAAAGCTAGCGTAAGTACATGTCCACTGAAACTAAGGCCTCTCTCTGAAGTCATGTTTATGGGCCAATATCCAAAAAAAATGATGGGCTTGAGCAAATCAAATGCTTGTGCACCATTAAGAAAATCTTCCCTGGAATTTATTATCCTTGTTTTTATTTGCCGAAGGCACGTGGATGCATGCTTACTGTACTATGCTGTTTTCCTTTCAAGAAGCTACTATGTTACAATTTTGAACTTAGTGTTGTTGTATGCTGCACTTTTCGTATGTATGTAGATCTATATTGTCACATAATGATTGGAAACCAGATGGCTGTGCACAAGTTGTGGTTTGTGTATTAATGTTTAAGGCCTCATGTCTCTGCTACTGTGTGTATCCAGCTCCGGGAAAGCATTTCTTCCGATCAAGATACAATAGAGACTGTAAAAGGTCAAATTCTGGAGTTGGAAGATGATATTCAAACAGTGATTAGTAACACCCACAACACTGAGCTAACAATGAAGGATCTGAGAAAATTAAAGGAGCAGATAGCCTCAAAAACTGCAGAAAGAACCACTTTATATAAGGAACAGGAGAAGCGGTATGCTGAGCTTGATGAGGAGAATGAAGGTTAGTTACTTCAAACATTGACTGTCCATAATTATTAGATATTCTCTCCAATTTCACTCAGGATTTCTATTTTGATGTTAATAGTTTATCAATTCCTGATATTCCTTGCGTTATTTTCCGTGTTAGACACTGATGAAGAATTGATGGAATGGAAAGCCCAGTTTGATAGACATATTGCTACATTTGAAGATAAATGTAATAAATTGTCCAGGGATAGAATTGACATGGAAACAAACATATCTTCACTGAAGGAGACAATAACAACATACATAAAAGAAATCAGCAAACTGCAAACCGAAGCTGATGTAAGTTTCTTTTAGGCAAATGACATGATCACAAGATTGAAGGCCTCACTCTCTAGCTGTCATTCAAACTATTAATCCTTCTGTCTTTTCTCCAGGCTCATATTTCCTTGAAGAATGAGAGAGACGCAAAAGTTAAGAGGCTATTTGAAAGTCATAATGTTGGAGTTGTTCCTACTGGTCCATTCTCTGATGAGGTGGCTGCAAACCTCACGGACCGACTGACTGCGAGGTTGAAGGACCTTGAAAAGAATTCAGCTGAGAGAAAGGTAATTTATTTCGTTTTAATGTTGAAAACTCAGTTGATCGTTTTCTCTTTCTTGGAAATTCCTATCAAATTTTCCAGTAACCCGAGAAACCAACCAGTAATGTAAATCAAAGCTGTATTCTAATATGATGTTGTTTGTGTCATGATATTTTGATTTGTGTAATGGTATCTGATCTGCCTGTTTATTAATTCTAGTAGACAATCATTTCCACATTCATCTGGTTTATATTTGCTCCTTAAGTTGTTTAAGTACAACTGTACAACACCTTCTGGATATGCCATATTTCCAGTGTTTTTCATAAGAAAAGTTTGCATTAAAGAGAATGAATGTTAAACCAGGATAACTCATCCACTAGGTTGGTCATCCATGGTTCTCCTTGATTTTGTTTTCTTCCGGAAACTGTAAAGGTTCTCTCATGCTTTGCTAAAATATGTCAAGCTATGTTTTGGTGATGGTGTTACTTCAGAAATCAAATGAGATACAACTTAAAGCAGCATCAGATCAGTACACACTGGCAGATGATCGTTGTCGAGACATTGAATATCAAAGAAGAGCTAAAGAAGACAGAAAGGTTTGTTTTTGAGTTGAAATAATCTCTTTGTGCATATCCTTGTCAATCATATCTCTGTTTTTGTAAGGACTTCTCTGCTTGTGATTTCATCTAGATTTCCATTTTGAAAAGTCTGGAAGAGAAGAAGAATGAGCGTAATTTCCTTGAGCTGCAGATTTCAGATGTTGATCCGTCTCGGATGGATGAAAAAGAAAGGAAATTGGTACCGTGGCTCTATATTTTATTCAAGTAGTATGTTTTTCTTGATTGTGCTCTGTTACTATTTGTTTTATCTTTCTGACAGAATATTGAGGTTGAGAGGAAGACAAATCAGCTTTCTGAAAGAAAATTTGAAGCAACTATACGTCAAAAGCAGGAAGAGATATATAGTTTAGATATTAAAATCAAGGCTCTTAATCGGGAAAAAGGAATAATTGCTGCTGACTCTGAAGAGAGAGTTAAATTTACCCTGAAAAAAGGAGAGTTGGAAAACGCCAGAAAGAAACATAAAAAGATGCAAGTTGCTCCTCCCTCCAAATTTCGTTTGCTTGAGTTGTCTCCGCATAATATTTTCTTTTTTTACGGAGGATGATAATGTCTACACATTAATTTGCAGAATTGATGAACTCAAGGATAGAATTCAAGGAATTATGAAAGGAAGGCTTCCGTTGGACAAGGATTTGAAGAAGGAAATGCGCAAGGTTCAAAGGTTTGAGACTAAATATTTTACTATTCAAGGTTCAAAGACCACACATCTCATGTTCTCTCCTACTTATCCTACACTCATTTATATTATATTTCTTATTTCATTTCTTTTAATTCTCACCCTCACCCATACATTCCACTCATCTCTTATTCCTAGTGTGCTCATTAGTCTTGGATGGAGGGGTACTTTTTGTTTATGTATATAAAGCTTGTTAGAAAACCTTCTCTTTTGCTTTAGTTTGCCTTTGATGAACTTATAGTCTTTCACACTTCCGCTTATGAATAATTTCTGTCATAAGAAACTCGTGCTTCTTAAAATGCTTACCATTACTCTAGGAGTGGACAATAATTGGTTTGCCTGAAGACCTGTCATTGTTGCAGTTCATTTCATTAAGATTCTTATTAAGGTCTAAATGTTTGTTTTGGCTACTGTTCTATATATATTTATTTGTGTTTCTAGTTTCATGTTTTTCCCACCATTTATCTTGAATTGTTATTCATCTGCAGAGCTTGTCAGACAGAATTTGATGACTTGAACTCAAGAGCACGTGAAGCTGAGAAGGAGGTGAATGTAGTGCAGACAAAAATTCAAGAAGCTACTTCCTACTTATCCAGACTACATAAGGATTTGGAATGTAGGATGTGTTCATTTCTCCAATAATTCATTTTCTATTAACATCTCCTTCCCGAACAATCCCTGCCTTAATTCTGTAATGGTAGATAGTGGCAGTCCTTTCTATACATTTTCAAGTGTGCTCACATGCTAGGGAAAAAAGAACTAGGATCAACCAGAACGAGTGTTCAAACAAATTGAAGGTTTAGTCGTACATATACTGATCTTGAAATAGGAAAGTGCTATTTTCAGTTGCTTTAACAACTTGAGGAAATGTCTGCTCTAGAAAGTTTTAGTCTTACTTCAAGTATTTTAACTCCAGTTTCAACGCAGGTTTAGTAAAATTCATGTGACACAGCACTGAATTTAGGCAATTGGTAATTAAGTATATAAAGGTCATCTGAAATAAAATTATTTATTTTGGCTGCATCTACTGGTAACTAGGTATGATATGTCTGATTTCTACCATAGAAATGAACTTCCAGTCTCTTGCTTTCCCTAGTCCAACAGTCGCAGGAAGTAAATAATGCTGGGAAAAACATGTATGATCGATTCAATGAAGTTGCCATTGTCGTTGTGGACCTCAGGCTGCATAGTAGAGGCTAATTTCAATTGCTCAAATGTAGAGAACTCCTCTGTAGTTTTTTCTTTCTACTTCAGCCTTGCAAAATTGCCACAAACTTGATACATCTTAATGATAGACATATCCATGCCAAGTGTTGTATTAAATGCCATAAAAAGTGCAAACACTAGACCTACAGTCTAGTGCCAGCATTCCCTCTCTCCAACTTGATACATCTCAATGATAGAAATATCAAACCAGACTGTGACCTTTGTGCCAGCATTCCCTCTCTCCAACTTGAGAAACCTCTCATTACATTACTTGCATAGTATCTGTTAACACTTTTAAAGGTTTCCAGTCTTCTTGGTGTCATTTCATCATGCATTAGAATTGAGCCAAAATGTGCTTTTAATTAAAGTAGTTTTTGGAATGCAGCACGAAGGAGGTCTATTGAATCCAAACTGCAAGTACTAGACCTACAGTCTGTTGGTATTGACAATTATCCTAAAGCTTTGGATTCAGTTAAAGAGAAGAGAAATGACCTGAAAAGGTGCTCTATTTTCATCCATGCTTTAGATCAGAAAATAACTGTTGCTTGCTTATTTTTATAGTATGAGAATTCAGAACAAGCTTACAAAAATAAAATTGTCATTTTGGTATTGCAGCAAATATGATGAGTCTGCTGGTATGCAGAAATTGTATGATCCTTTTATAAAAAGGGCTCGTGATGATCATGTTTGCCCTTGCTGTTATCGTCCGTTCTCTGCTGAAGAAGAAGATGATTTTGTAATTCAGGTCGATATCATACATCTTGTTTTTCCCTTCCACTGGCTTAGTTATACATACGATCTTCTGAGTTGTTTTTATTGCTGATATGAATTATGTCCTTATTTCTGTAGCAAAGAGAACGAGCTGCAGGCATTGCAGAAGTATTGAAAGGCCAAGCTTTGGAATCTTCAAATGCTGATTATCAATTTCGTCAGCTAGACCTGTTACGGACCGCATATGAAGATTATCTCAAAATTGGTGATGAATCAATTCCTCGGGCAAAGAACAGTCTGAATGAGCTGAATGAAGAACTGGACAAAAAGAGTCAGGATCTTGATGATGTAAACATCACTTTTAAGTTTTCTTGAAAGAGCTCCACCATTTGTTATCTGAAGCTAGTAGATATGTTTCCGTTCAACTTGTTTGTGAGCTAAAGATAGTTGAACTGATAGCTTCATAGGGAATAAAAGATGGGGAGTTAAGGAAAATTCATCTAGGCTATCCAAACTTTCATACAGCTAAAATTCTGAAGAAAATATTGCAGGAGTGTAAAATGAGTTGTTGAACCTGTGCGCACTAATCTGAGAGTTAACAGTCATAGCTCTCTGAGAAACTGTCAACCATTCTCGTTCTCCAAAATATGTTGCTCCTGGACTTATGTTAACTACATTCTGGCCTTAACTAGATTATGTTTTGGTTGATGAAACAATCGGACAATATGCCTTGATATAAGGCATAACATTATCACAGGGACTGAGATCGAAGTGGGATTTTCAGTCTTTTGTTTTTTTCCCCTTGTTTTTTACTGGGCTCAATAATCAGGTTCCTAAGTTGCTATCATTCTTTAAATTTATTGTGGTTTCTCTCTCATAATGACCCAAATGTTTTGATATTGCCTACAGGCCCTAGGTGGCTTGGCTCAAGTGGAGGGAGAGAAAGCCTCTATTGATGCCTTGGTACAACCTGTAGAAACTGCTGATGGCCTCTTCCAAGATATTCAGGAGCTGCAGAAGCAGGTTGATGACTTGGAGTACAAGCTTGATTTCCGAGGGCAAGGTGTCAGAACTGTGGAGGACATCCAGTTGGAGTTAGATTCATTACAGAAGACCAAGTATATAAGACATTTCCTCTATCTGATTATGAAATATATATTTCATAGTCTCTTACCCATATGGATGCATATTCTTATGTCTTGTCAAATTCATTGAGGTTTTTTGTTTTGTTTTTGTTTGTCTTTTTGCAATGGTTTACAGGGATGGTTTGCATGATGATTTGGAGAAACTAAGAGAGGAGCAACGGTATATGGAAACTGATTTATCAGCTATCCAGATTAGGTGGCACACCCAAAGGGAGGCGAAACTCAAAGCAGCTAACACATTGCTGGCACTTAAGAAAGTAGAGGAGGAGTTAGAACAGTTTGCAGAGGAAAAAAATCAACTTGAGCTAGATGAGAAGGTATATTAGTTTAATGATATTTGTAAATTGACTGACTTGCTATCTTTCCTGGGTGTGACAGTGATACCCTTGGATTAAGATTATAAATGAGTGTTTTGTAACTTCCTTACATAAAGTGAGATGCTTTGAGGAAAGCAATAGAAGCAGGGAGTGGCAAAGTAGGGGAAGTTCAATTTGAATTCAGTTGGAATTTCTTGCATTTGAGGAATAAAAGATTTTGATGATTATAATGACATTGACCTAGTGTATAGTTATGATGAAAGACTGAGATGTATGGAAAAATTCAACTGAATGAATCTGTCAGTGTATCACCATGTTTTTGTTCTTCCCAAACCAACGTTGATATATAGCTTACTCTATTTCTTATCCTTTTACACCACCTTTAATTGTCTTGAAGTGAAAATTCCTCAGAGTTTTGTGCATTAATAAATTTATAGGTGGCGTCTCTTGTTGTGTAGGTTTTGTCAGGGAAACTTCTTTGTCATGCGATGATTTCAGCTTAGAGTTTTTGATAGTTAAACTTGGGAACCTGACGTTACCATCACAGCCAAGTGAATTTTCCTCATCTATATCTCGCTATCACATAATAGTTAACATGCTTAGTTTTAGTAGTCCTATACAGGCTTTACGAATGTTAAAAGTAGTTAGGAATCACAGAAATGAGCAGAATTTCATTCTTGACTTTATATGAAATTCTAAGTTTCAGATAGACATGGGATTTGATGGATGGTTTATTCGTTAATATACTGTTATGGTTCAGTAGTAGATTGGCTTAGTACACAAAAATGCCATTTTGTTGGACAGTGGATTCTTTGCTAGGTGCTCTTGGATCTTCAGCCATAAACTAACAATGCATTCTTCATATTATTTTTCAAGAATCAAGTTTGTTTTGCAGGTTTTGATTGTTTAATTTTGTTGTGGTGTGTGAAACCTACAGCAGTAGTACTAGTACCACTTTATGCGCTTTAAACTTTTTGCAGTTTGCCATGGTTCATAACTATATATTTTATTAATCCTACTCCATATATTGATACTTCTGGGAATCCTTTTAGCATTTGGCAGAAGTTCTTGTTCCTCTATCAAAGGAGAGAGAAAGGTTTTGCCGAGATCACAATGATCTAAAAGTTAAGCTAGATCGAGAATATTTGGGGCTGACTGAACTTAAGCAAAACTTCACACATGAGGTTGATAAACTTCTTGAGATCTCAATCAAGATAAGAAGGTATGTTTCTCTTGAACGAAGCATGCTGCATGTCGTCGTTTCTTCAGCAGTCTAAACACACTTTTTTGTTAAATCAGGTATGATGATTTGAAAAAAGGAGAGAGACTGAAGGAGATACAAGAAAAGCATATACAATCAGAAGCTCAGCTTCGTAATTTTGAAGTAAAGATAAGGGACATGTCAGCAGAAATAGATAAATATAGAGATAAGATACGGAGTCAGCGTAATTTAAGACGCAGCATTGAAGATAACTTAAATTACAGGAAGGTAAAGTCTGAAGTTGATGCACTTAGGTTTGAGATTGAAGAGCTGGAAGGTCAAGTATTGGAATTTGGTGGATTATCTGCCGTTGAAGCCGAGCTTGCAAAACTGTCACAAGAAAAGGAGAGGCTTCTTTCAGAGGTATAATTTCTTGTAGAATTTTGTGCAATAGATGTGTAACTTTGTAAATTCTCTGTGCCGTTTACAGCCCTCTTCAATTTTTAAAAAGTTTTCTATGAGCTGTTTGGAATTTCCAAATAGGTCCGAATGTTGCCAGATAGTTGTATCTTTATTCTGTTTTACCTCGATGAAAAATCTTAAGCCTATGATCTCCACCAGATTGCAAGTGCCGTACCCAAGTCTTGAACTGTGTTGGGACAAAATAATGATATTGTTTCTGCTTAGCACTTTCTTTCTTGAAAGATACATCAACTCTTGGTCTTATTCATTAGAAATTTGAATCAGGATTTGTATAAAAGAATCCTTCTTAAACAGGGACACTTTTTCAGGTATTAATTACTGTAGAATATTTCTCATTTTAAAATTGATTTGTTTTTTCAAAACTATTTATTTTCTAAAGTCATAAGTGGAAGCTCATATAGGGACAGAGGGCATCTGTCTATATTTTACATTTTGTATTGGCTAAATCTGCTTAGATGTTTTCATGCCTTTGTGTTTTCCTGACTTTCGTGGGTAGCTTTTACTTGTGAAGGATTCCGAGAGTAGTATCTAAAACTCTCTTTTCATTGAATGCTAGTTGTAAAAAAAGGGTGTTTATCTGATTTTGTGTTCTAAACGCTCATATAGTGACATTGATGTCTAGCCATAGTTGGTTTAGGCACGTCTGTTCTTTATTGATTATCATGCTCAAGGGATGTCATTTCCTTATTTTGTCAGTTATCATTTGTTTTCCCCATGTGTATTCTAATTTGTATGCATTTCACCTCACTAAAGATGCCATCTTGTTGCTATTACACTAATTGTAAATTCTTTTTGAATGATAAGCAAGAGCTTCTACCTTTGTGCAGTAATAAGATTCTGTCTTCTTTGCAGCTGAACAGACACCGTGGCACTATGTCTGTACATAAGAGCAATATTTCAAAGAACCAGATTACTCTTAAAGAGGCACAGTACAAGGACATAGATAAACGCTACTTTGATCAGCTGGTTCAGCTGAAGGTGACGCTTGAACTTCAACTGGTTGACTTTTTTGTCAGATTTTTGAAATTTGCTGTAATAACCTGTTCTCTTCACAGACAACAGAAATGGCAAATAAGGATCTGGATAGATATTACAGTGCACTTGATAAGTGAGTTCTTTTACATTGTTTATGCTTTCCTCTCGTAATTCCATTATTTTTTGTTCCTTATTTGGTGATTGTATTGTTTTCCATTCTGATCTTTAATTCATGGTGTTGAACATTATATTATGGAAATCCGAGATGAAATAAGCATAATTGCAGATCCAAGCGTGCTCATTTGAATATATTGTCACTCTGAACTTATACTATTTTTTTGGTGTTGCATATTCTCGGATTAGCAATGGGAAAATAATAAATTCGTCACACATGGTTGTGCAAAGGAAGATGGGCCCGTCAGTGATGTGCTTTAATTCAAAGTTACTACTACTGAAATAAAGTTTTACCAAATCTTAATGTCTTTGGCCAATGGTTTTTTAACACATTTATAGCAGTTGAATAATTGATAGCATTTTTCTTTGGTTAGGAGTTTTCCTAATTTATGCTTTGGCCTGTTTGATTAGAGCACTCATGCGCTTCCACACTATGAAAATGGAGGAGATAAACAAAATTATAAGAGAACTGTGGCAACAAACTTACAGGGGTCAAGATGTAGACTACATAAGCATTCATTCAGATTCAGAGGGTGCTGGAACTCGGTCCTACAGCTACAAGGTAGTGACTGCTACTTTCCCTGTATTTGATGATAGCACGACTTAGCATTTTAGATTGAAAACAACATTCTAAATTTGTTTGTATGTTCTTCAACTTGCAACTTGTACTTGCTGTATTCATAACCTACAAAATCTGAAAATGATCTTTTAGTATTTTCTCCTCCTAAATGCACTCAATAGTTCTAATCTGCCTAGATGACAACCTTTCACATGGTTTTAACTGCTACCAACTAATTTTCTTCCCCAGGTTTTGATGCAGACAGGTAATGCAGAGCTTGAAATGCGAGGAAGGTGCAGTGCTGGACAAAGGTAATCGTGATTATCAAATTATTCTGCTTTGGTTCACATCCAAATTTAATTCCCTTTTTAATAGAGTATATTGTTATTTGCATGCTAAAGCTGGATTCGTGTTGTTTTGTTCCAAGGCATATATTTTATTTCAGGTCCTTGCTTCACTTATCATAAGATTGGCTTTAGCTGAAACATTTTGCCTCAATTGTGGAATTCTCGCAACTGATAACGAATTTGGATGGCCCAAATAGTGAAAGTCTTGCTGCAGCTCTTCTAAAGTATGGCTGCAAGTAATCTTTAGGTTGAGTGTGATTACTTTTCGAACATTGAGACTAAA
>JAULKJ010000003.1:65199-79754 GCA_032355405.1 Rubia balearica
AGAAATCTGGCAAGAAACCAGATAACCTCACCGGTCTTCAGCCCCTCAAAGTTGCAGTAATTGCTCCTTCCGACGCCGACCCGAGTTAAAACTCGCGGGGAAAACGCAATTCAAACAAACCAACACACAACATTCAACAAAACCCTTATCGGTGTGCTGAGTTTTCCGGTGAATTCGCTGATTAATTTGGCGTCATTCTAGCCAGGTTTGAGCAAAATTTTCTCCGACCGGAAATTGGTTTTAAAAATGACCAGATTTGACCGAATTTTGTCGGTAAATTCTCCTTAATTATCACTGGTAAATTCTCCTTAATTATCATGTTCAGAATGTCTGCCTAACTCGAGGACTTAATAATAACAAATAAAACATTAATTTATCATAAAATAAATTATATAATTACAAACTATATTAAACTAGGGAAAGGTTCAATTCACACCCTTATTTTTACACCAATTTAACAACAAATCTTAACCATCCATCTAACATAATCTAATTGATTCATTAAATCTATTTTTAGTAAATTAATCTCAACCATGAGATTATGTTAGATGGATGGTTGAGATTTGATGTAAAAATAAGGGTGTTAATAAAACTCTTCCCATTAAACTATAACATATTATTAGTTGATTTTATTTATTATACAATAGTCGATAAGATTTGAACATATATTTATATTTACAGGCTTGGGATCCAACTAAAACTGTACGTCGGTTCTCGAACGTCACAACTCACCAATATCTGTTAGTTATAAATATCTTTTTTCATTCAAAAGATGAGTTTATTGTTTAGTAAAGTCACACTAAAAAAATAAGTGACTACCAACATAAATATAGCGAATGCATCCCCCGTCTCTCTAAAATTTGTTGAGTTGCGTTTGACTCAACATTTAAGAAACGTTGGGCTGACAACTTAACGGAAAGGGAAAGAGTGGAAAATGAGAGTCATAACTTTAGTTACAGTGTCAACAAATTAAAAAAGCAATAAAAAAATTGGGCCCAATGTTTAATTACAGTTTAAATCTTTCCCTCCAATAATCAATTAATACAAAACAGGGTGGAAATAAGGGAGGGAAATCAAACTACAAAGCAGCTTTACCACCTAACAAGTAGCAATCTACTCCCCAGCCTAAACATCCTAAGACAAAAATCTGATTACATACTTTAAAAAAAATCAGTGCCCACACTCTTCTTGTTCATATTCTTTTCCTTTTTTCCCTTGCTCTCAAAATCAGCATCAACTCAATTGGGTAATGGTTTTTCCGGCCACTTATGTCGTAAAATGAGGGATAAGAATAAGATGTACGAAGAACACAACATAGAGGCACAATTCCTGTTGGTCACCCAAAAAGACAGTCGGGTTGGGTACGGGAAGGTAGCGGAAGCGGTGCTGCTAAAACATCGCTTTGCAGACAGTGAGATGGATTTGGAATACTATTATGGAGTAGGTAGCAGTAGGGGATCCTGTAAACATACTCAGCAAAAAATTCGAAAAAGTTAGATGAAGCAAAGTATTACATGAAGAGGCATTCAAGGCAATACCTTTACCATTAAGGAAGATGTATCATACAGAAGCTAGTAAATGTAATGTAAGGGTATGTGCAGTGGTGGTCTCTTAATTTTAAGAGGTCACTCTAGAGGCCAAAAATTTCCACAGTGGGGGACTCTAGAGTGGTCACTTAACAAGAGACCACTCAAGAGGCAGGAGTCCACGGATGGCAGCAAAATGCCATGCATTTGTCAGACCAAGGGGCCGCCCATGTGCAGCCCCCTTTCTTTTGTCTCAGCAGGGACACGTGGCAGTCCCTTATTGGGCCACGTGTCCCAATCATGATTTTTTTATTTTCGTTAAAAGTTTTTAAAAGCATGCATCCCCTGAAATTTAAAAGCATCTCCTTAAATTAAGTTTTTAATTTAAAAACTAATTATTTAATTATTTTTGGAAAAATGAAATTCTATTTTAAATATTATAATATATCATTAAATTTCACATTCAACATATTTTGGGTGGACAAATTAATTTAGATTAAACATTAATGATAAAATTAATGAGTATGATAGATAAAATTAAGTGAGATCCATAAATAGTGCTGAGTGGTCTCTTACCACTATGGAAGAAAAAAAGGGTATCTCTTAAGTGGTCTCTTAAGGATAGATGAAAGAGAGAGATTGAGAAAAATAATATATTAAATTGCTAAGAGACCCTCTTGGGTCTCTACCATTGCACTTGGCCTAATTCCATTCCAAAACATAGAAGAGCCACGCCCGCCGGTCACTCCAGTTTTAAACGCACTCTAACGTACAAAGCCGCTAACATTCTTTCTAGACTATGTCATCAAATTTCACAGAAGCAGACGACCAGTTTTGGGGCCGTCCCTTTACCGACCAAGAACTCGCAGCCATTGATGCAGCTTTCCTCTCCGCCACCTCCTCCGCCAAGCGACACCTACCCAGCGACGATTCCGATGGCCTCTCCGATAAAAATTCCCGCCGCCGGCTGCCTGACTCCCTGTTCACCTGCCAGCAAAATAATTCTAATTCTCGTCTCAGAAATTCCGGCTATCGAGGTACCCTTTGTTGATTGGTTTAAGATGCTGCGTCCCATTTAATATTTACTTCTATTAATAATTATGGTACTAAAGTATTGTAGGCTCTGCTGTATAGGTTTGTACTTTTATTTATAAGTTCTTGATTGAAACTTGTAAAGGTTCCTGCTTTATGAAGCTGGTATATGCTGAATCTGTTTTGAGATTAATTTTTCCTTTTGTTTTTTGGGGTTGTGAATTTGTTGTGTCAGGTAACTTGACAATGAAGTACCCAGAAATCACATTTCAAGGTCGAGTTGTGTACAGTAGGACCTTTGATGAGGTGGAGAAATCAGCAACGGAGCTTCTGAATTTTGTCAAAGCCAAAAAAATAAATGAACGGCAAGCCATTCTTGGATTTGATATAGAGTGGAGACCGACTTTCAGGAGAGGTTGGTACATCCAGTTGCCTTTCTCTTTAAGTGCATTTTACGTAGATTTATACACCGTGGACTCATTTGTATAATCTGTTTGTTCCACATCAGTGAGCATTTTCCCTTATTGTTCAATCGATTATATTCTTTTTGAAGATGACCTACTCCTACTCAATGATAGTGATGGAGTTCACTAGACCAAATAATACATTTACTCCAGGGCAGCTGCCACTACTAACTAGAGAAGTTTTGTTATAACCAATTCTATACCATCACAGTAATCTGTTGATGGAAGTATACTTAAAGTTGCTTGTTACATAAGTAGGAGTTGTAAGATTTCATTGATAGCGTTTATGAGTTGTAGATGCTATTCGTGTATTTCATGTGCTATTTTTAATCTGACTCATAAGGTCACAATCACTTACGTGGTGTCTGAGTTATGAGGACCTACCTTCATCATTTTTATTAAAAATGTGATCGGAGGAGCTCAAGATTCACTATTGATGCTATCCCTTGTTTAGAGTTAAAGGTTTCTGCATATTTTTGTTCTCCACATTTTGCTCAATTTGTTCTTTGAAGATGGCTTTCCAAAGAATCATTTGCTAATCTATGCAGGGGTTGCTCCGGGGAAATGTGCTGTTATGCAAATCTGTGGAGACAAAAATACATGTTACATATTGCATGTACATCATTCTGGCATTCCTCCAAAACTGCAGCGTCTTCTAGAAGATCCAACTTCACTGAAGGTTAGCTATATTATTCTTAAGAAAATTAAGTTATTTTTTTTAAATCAAAGACAAACCCTTTCTTTGTGCCAGTCTCACTTGACTTTTATTAATACGCTGGGACACATGCATAGGTGGGTGTGTGCATTGCGAATGATGCACGCAAAGTATCTTTTGATCATAATGTATCAGTGAAAGATTTGGAAGATTTGTCTTATCTAGCTAACCAGAAGCTTGAGGGAGAAGGCAAAAGCTGGAGTCTATCATCATTAACTGAGACACTAATTTGCAAACAGGTATTATGGGGCCTTTCTCTGTTGAAAAAAGCTTTGGCTGTTGTTTCTTATTTTGTTTCTGCCATTAGTGCTTCTCTTTTGGCTGTTAAGTAATTGAGCCTCAGCAGAGACAAGTTCTTATCTGCATTTTATCCTCTTGAAAGCTAAACTAGACTTCAGTAAAATCTTCTCATGTAAGAATGCCAGATGGAGTAATATACTGTTTACGAAGAGTGAAGATAAAACATCCTGCATGATAGACAAGCTGATATCTGTACCTTGCCCTGATAGTTTTTTATACTCAGCCACTCTAGAGATATCTCATTCAGTGACACCCTTATAGTACTACTTAGGAATGTATATTTTTCTAGCTAGTTCCAGGATTTCTTGCCTGCAAACATCTGAAAAGAAAAAGGTTTGATTAGTTTTCAGCCTTATCCATCACATGATGGCAAGGAAAAGTTTGCAATGAGCCCCTGTTTGTTTGTAGGTATGGACAAAAGTGGATAATTTTTAAGGCTCATTTTTGAAGTTTAAACTACTTCAATCACCTGGATTTTCATTTAAATGAGATGATTTTCCACTAGAAACAAAAGTTGATTGAGTTTGATGCTAAGGCTTCCAGTGTCTCTGATGGCAAAGGTTTCTGGAAACTTTAAGTTACACTTTGGAAAATAGGTTTCTCATAATTATAGTAGTTTCATGACTGAGTCATTTAATCCAGTATGCTTTAAATATTTTAAGCAGGGTAGGTAACAATTTAAGTAGACAGCATTTCATGCTTATTAAGTTCTAAGCATGCTCCCTTATTAGAATTCGTCTGTTTGATTATTAAGAAACTCTTCCGATTGAGTTCTTTGCAAGGGTGGTCCATGGATTAGAATTTCTTGGTCAATCAGCCAAACTCAGTATTAATACTAACACAGTAACTCTTTTTTCTAGATTCTGAGTCCAACATAACTCCTAAGCTATTTTGCCAGGTTGATCTTTTGATCCCAGTGCTCATTAGTAAAAGATCTTGCTGAATACTGCTTTCTCATGAATTTAGTTGGGAAAGCTAAAAACTCAGTGATGGTTAGTTTCTTGTTGATTGATAAAATGGGCTGTGTATATGTCTACTTCATTCAAGGAAATGACCACTTCATTTTATGTGCCCACCTATTTGCGTCCTTGTGTGAGCGTGTCACATTTTTCTAGTCAATAACCGTTCCTTTCTGCCCTTGAAGAAAAAACTAGATCATAAACTCCTCTGGAGACTGGACTTCATTATGTTGGCTTGTTTAGTTTGCAGCTCAGCTAATACGACGTTTTTCATTCTATGAGTTTCTTACATCAGCCTCTTCCGTTTTTCATATAACGTTTGTAAGTGATTGCTGTTCCTGCTCATAGTTGTGGCTTCACATATTTAGCTCTCTCATCTAGGAAACATATATAGGTATGGACAAAAGTGGATAATTTTAGACGATAAGACTAAAATAACTAGCAAATAAACTACGAAACAAGATTCTAGTTCGATGTCTTAAACAATAAAATAAGTAAAACACCAAATAAAGTTCATTGTCCAAGTCAAAGAAAAGCAAAGCAATAAGCATAAAAAGTGAATGAAAAACATGAATCTTAAACTAGAACCTCATTCCATAGACAGAATGAATGAATTGAACGAGCCGACACTTTTGAGAGAGGTTTTCCTTTCTTTTTTAATTTAGGATTTTAGTTTTGAAATTTTTAATTCAAATTTAACTGGTACAATGTACCCAAATCGTACCCAAGAATGTTGACCGTACCTTTGACTGTATCGTACCAGTTGATCACACCCAAAAAGTCAAACCATACGGGGGACCTTTTTTTACTGTACTCACAATGAATCCGTACCGGTACGGGTATCATGACCTATTTACCGTACCCGTGCTACCTTGTTGGCATGGGGGCAACGTGCAGCAGGCATTTTACGTTAGCTAATATCCTCTCCGGTGAGGGCTCTTTATTTGAAGTTCTTTTGTTGACCGTGCAGCTGCCTAAACCCAAAAATATCAGGCTGGGGAATTGGGAGGCTAATGTTTTATCGAAGGAACAACTAATTTATGCAGCCACAGATGCTTACGTTTCTTGGTACCTGTATCAGGTAATTATCTGGGATTTCAAAATGCCTAATCGTTGCTGCTTCTTGATTTCCATTTGTTGCATATGGAAAATCACTTCCAGATGCATTCTGCCTTTGTTTAATTCAACGAAAGAACTTTCAGGTACTCAAAAGTCTCCCAGAGGCAGAGACTAACAAAACTGATCAGGAACCGGTTGATGCAACAGCAGAGTGATAATCTTTTTGGTGCTGCATCACTTTGCCATCGGGACAATGAGAATTACCACAGCAAACATACTTACAGAACACCATCTCGGTTTTCTTGGGACAGATGAGTCACCGGTCCTAGGCCTAGCTTAGCTTAGAATGGCCACGGAGGCACCTCCACCAGTGTTGCTACTCAAAGCCTTGCACTAGGGGTTACTCCTAGTTGTGTTCGTGACATAAGTTGATTTCTTAGCACTGGATTGTCCTAAAACTAGAGCTCATTCATTTTTGAGTACTGCCAAAAATACTTGGTACTGTGATTGATCAAATGTTAGAAAGCTGAGGCCATATGAACTGAGAGAAAACTGAACTTTAATTTTTTTTAAATGAACTTTTAGATACTCATTTTGTGGCTTGGAGGTCTCAAAAGCCCTTATGGTGTATTTCCCAACTTTCGTAAAATTTTCTCTGGAACATCTACAATATTGAGGCTTTTGTCTCAGCATATGAAAAGTGAGCAGAGATATGTTATGGTATGAAAAACAACTCCAAGCTCCTCGATGAATTTTGCCAAATACTAGGTCACTTTCCATAAATTTATGGAAAGATAAAGTTTAATTAGAATAATGAAAAGTAAAAGTTCTAGGACTCTCAGATAGGACAATGTCTTCACAAAGAAGAGTACCAATGTCGCTATCAGTTTCAAAGCATCAAAGACTACAACGCTCATCAAATTTTATCAGATTTACGGTGCCACAATCCATAACTGGAGAACCAAAGAAGTGGAGAAGGAGTCCTATTGTTCCAAAGCAAGACCAAGAGAAGAAGAAGAAAGTCCAACAATCCTTTAACACGCATCAACAATCTACACACACATGATCTACAAAGATTTCAGGCTACAGTGGGATATCCAAATAGCATCAAGAGCATATCTTGGAATGAACAAAGGAACCATGTGCATTTATGAAGTTTTGCACGAAAGCAATAACTTAAAAGCATAACTAGCTCTATACACATAGCCAAAAACTCAACAAGCAAACGTGAAATGTTCCTGCAAACACTTTGATGAAGTCTGGTTCCTCTGCAGCCATAGCCTACGTGTATTGCACATGTTCAACGAAACAAGAATATCGGGCGAGTACATAAGCTTGAGATGGGTTAAGATGGCAAAAATGGAAATCTGGAACAACGAAACAAGGATCACAGGCGCAATACAAGTAATAAAATTTGTCAATATTTATACAATTCTGAGTGAGATTAATATTTAGAATAGAGATGTTTGCAGCTTCAATAATGATGTTTATTGAGTTCTAGATGACCTTTTCTAAATTAAATAGTAGTATGATCAGTATCTAAATTGTTTTGGTACTTCTGTTGATGTTTCTATGATACTAAATGAGGTTACTATAATTATCAGTAATGTTTCCATTATGAAGGTTGATGTTCTTCCAGATTGCCTTGACCATATACTTATCAATGATGTTTCCTTGATTGCTAGGCACCAGAACTGAGAGACAAAATACCATGGCGTCTACAAGTGACAAGGAAATTCTACAATTTGGTATTAAAGAGTGAGAGAGACATTGAAACAAGATTACTGGAAGAATTATTTGATAACCACTCAACCACCACCAATGCCCTAACCTCACACGCCAAAGACACTACAGTTTCACAAACCAACACGACAACACAAACAGTAAGCATTCTTGTTCCAGCTATCCTTAATTAGGAATACACAAAGACAAATGGAAGGAAAAAAAGAGCAAAATCAACAATTGAAAGGAAGAAATCAAGTGCCAGTGAATTTGGATCCAAGACACCAAACGTTCACCTGTTTTGATCTGTTTTGTGTCAACATGGGGTTGTTGTTTTCAAGTTTTTATATAATATTGTATTGAAGTACTGTAATTGTCCATTAAGTTGAAATTATCGGAATCTTATTTTATTATGAAAAAACCTCATTCCCTGATGAAGAACATCAATAGCATTTGGCATAACAGATTTTGAATGAAGCAAAGTTTGAATTACTAGAATTTTTTAAATACTTCTGCTGATGTCTCAATACTACATATTGAGGTTAAAATTTTTGGCATTAATGTTTGCAATTTCTTGTTATGTTTCTATAGTACTTGTATTTAAATTAATTTATGCAACAACTTCATATCCAAAAAAGGAGCTGTAAGAAGTCCACAGAGGAACATCAGTATGTAATATCTAAAACTCATTGCAGAATACATAAAACTCAATTTATGAAACTTCTTCACTAAAGAAGAATTCAAATTACAACATTAAAATTGAAAAACATAAATGCAATATGAAGATATAACAATCCACAACGATTCAAAACCATACAAGAAAGGATCGGGACGACTAGCATCTAAAGGCTCTATCCTAACCCTTTCAAACTCATAAGTCCCCGCATACACAACTGCTTCATTACTCAAGAAATGACCTGCTATCGCTTCACCAGTGAGGTAGAGAGAATTCAGCTTCAATATACCATTAGGAGCTGAAGACGAATCAACCATAAAAGATGCATTGTTACAAGCCAGGTTTATCACCAATAAGGAGCTGAACTTCATTAAATTATGATCCAAAAGATTAGAATACCAATTCCAAGAATACCATCACCACCTCCAGAAACTGTATAAAACCTACCATTAAAATAATAACATCATAAAATTTCAAATCTGTGTCAACCCTAGTTCAAGTATCATCCCTGATCTCCAAATTTCCAAACCACCATTTTGAAAAACAATCATAAGATGGAAACTTGAACAAGAAGCTGGATTACCAGATACCACAACTTTCCTAGTTTAACCACTCATATAAAAAAATCCTCTCCACAATTAGAAAGCTGAATTTTTGTAGTCGAAAAAGGGTTCAAAAAGAACACATCACCTGACACAACTAAAATCAATAGCCACCCACACCGAACCTCAATGTACTTTTTTTCCTCCAAGATAAAAAATACCAAGTGTCATTGAAATCTTCCTCTTAATCAAACAAAAAAAATTCATGATCAGTACTATCTCATTCCTTTCGAGTTATCAGTAGAGAAATGCCGTGCCCCTTGAAGAACCTACTACTCACAGCAGCCTGCCAATAACTGCACACTCCTCTCATTGACATGAAATCACAGAGCAGAAGAAGATGAAATATGAACTCAATCAAAAAATCATTAATCAAATGAGACCAATCAATTGGCTGAGACTTCATTTTTGCTCAGTTCAGTACGTAAAAAGAGTTGAGAAGCTTGAATGCAAACGCTTATGCAAAAGGTTATATTTCTACAAAATTTTTATGTTTTAACTTGTATAGAAGTAGGAATTTAAAGAGGTTGCTTGTTGAGAAGAGAAAAAAAATAACTGTTTAGGGAAATGGAAATGTGTAATAATTATAGTGGCCGTAAAAGTCAATGTTTAGGAAAATGGAAAAGTGTAATGAAAACATCAACATAATTTAAATGAACCTCATTACCAATAAAAGAAACGACAATTATTCATAAAAACTTGAAAGAAAGAAAAAACTAAAAAACTTCAACAACAATTATCCCTATTTTCTAGCATCAATAACACACGTTCTTCACTACTACATAATCTGCATTATCCCATGATTTTCCATTACCACGTTCTGCACTCCTCCATTATGTACACTACTTTAATAAAACATGGGAAGTGGGGTTCCTTGATATTACAACGTGCAATTATTTTGTTGCATAAATCAAACCCTTATTAAATAATAAATGAACATCATTAAAAAATACGTGAACCTCAGACATTATTAACTACTTGTATTATATCAAAGTTATGCAAAAAGAAGAAATCCAGAAGAAGGTTTTATTTCTAAAAACGTTTCATATTTCAACTTATAAAGAAAAGGGAATTTAAAGAGGTGAAATGATTACAACAGCTGTAAAGTGCATTAAAACAACAAAATTGACTAGTAAAAAAACTTGAATAGTAATAACTGAGCATTAAAATCAGACAACGTCATCATAATTTAAATGAACCTCATTTCCAAACACGGAAATATCACTATTTGCAGTAGCCTGGTAAAAGAAAAAGCAAACTAAAATACAACCTAGAAATCAAATACTAGATATTTCAAATCATCAATTCAACAGCAACCAAATTAGAATTCAACACATAAAAATCTTAACACTTCCGTTCATCAACAGACCATTACAAATCCCAAAATTGAATAACACTACAACTACACATTCCTGTCAACATTTTGACAGTTATTGATGAACCTAAAAAGGAAAAATGATGGCAAATTAGCATCCCCAACAGTCCTTCCCTTTTAGTCAAACACTTCCTTGATCAATGCATCCATCTGAGCAAGTGCTGAACAGAAAAATAATCATTTGGAAGCATTTCAAATTCAAGACCCCCTTTCAGGGGATAGTCAGACCTTCTTCATTGCCTATTTGACTGCCTATTTTGTTGACTTTTGACTACCTATTTCATTGCCTTTTCACTGATCTTATAAAAGATTCAGTAAATTTGTCACTTGCAATTAAAATGAGCCCTGCATAGCAATTTCCAAAGGTTACCAAAGAAAAAAAGGAAAAAAGAATAAGAAGATCATAAACATTCGATATTCTTTGAACACAATAACAAAAACCATCAACCATCACAAAAACATATGAATATTCAATCTCAGCATGAAAACAGTAAAAATCATCACAGAAAACCTTAACAATAAAAAAACCAAAAATTTAAACATTACAGGTTCTTCGAATTTATTATCACATCAATTGAACACCCAAAAGACAAAACATCAACTCAGCACCGTCAAAAATTTTAACTGAACCTCAATAAATCAGAAACTCAGCAAAAATAAAAAATAAAAAATCAACCCCATCAAGAATCATACAAGTAAAAACCTCACCATACAAAAAACCGAACCTATAAAAACATGAACATCAACAAAAAAAAAACAGATAAAAAAGGAACTGATGTCAATAAATAGATTAGAAAACTTACACTTTACAAACTACGCTCAACTTCCTCATCATTCTCCACACCAACAGGAAACTCCAGCTCAATAAAGCGGCCTTTGCTGCTCTTCAAAGACGATGCTCCAACAGTAGAAGAAGGATTCTTTCTGATCGGAATGCAACCAATCAACGCTCCATTGTCACTCAAAGGAATTTGACGACTACTTATAGGGAAACCAGGGTAACCTCCACGTTGATATAAATAACAACGCTTCTTCACAGTTTCAGTATCCCAATGTTGGTGCAATGGAAGGTCAATCAGATCACTAAATCCCATAATTTGATAGCAAAGAAAGAATTGGGATAATTAAAAATGCATTCACAGAATTGAATTTTTGTGAATGCTTAACCCTATAAATACTCCCACAAAACCCGTCCCACACAAACCCGCACCAATCAAAACTAGAAATCTAGTCAACATCTTCTAAGGAACTCATTTTCTGCAAATCTGCAGTGTTACGAGCAATAGGAGCTAAAAACCAAACATCACGAAAACACGCTTAAACTCAGGCATTTAATCTTTGCTAAATAGAAATGGGATAACACTTTAAAAATCATTCACGGTAATAATCTCATTCTTAATCGCGTATTTTTCAATCCACCTAAGCCTGATTGAAATATCATCATCTACAACAACCTTACCTAAACCCTTATGACTCACCTGAATAACATCTTTATCAGATATAGGAAGCTGGAACATGTCAAATATGTTATTCTTATCTAGCGGATATTTGTCACTACCAACCTCCTAGACTTGAGCAGTAGAATTCAATTTTTGTATAAAAGTTTGAACGAAATCTTTAGGCACATACCTAATCCTGAACCTCAACAAACCACCAAATTCAATTTTTGCTTTCTTTTCCGACTTCTTCTTACAACTGGAGACTTCTCATATCTTCACTTCTCACTGCCTTTCTTTCCCACATCCTTCTTTGAAGGACAACCTTTTTCCTCAGCAAATTTTTGAACAATCTTACCCAAACAAGAATCAACACTTGTAGGGTCAAGGTCTTTCAAAACTAAGACCTGGTCCATGCTATCAAATTTATCGAAGCTGCATCCTTACACTGCTTACCCTTCAAAACAACCTTTTCTTGACCCTTGTTAGTCCCAGAAGATGTAGCCTTTGACTCTTTCACTGCTTCTTTTACCTTCAGTATAAGACCAACTTTCTTCCTTTTTAAGCTGAAAATGAGGGGATCGAGACAGTGGCTGCATCCAAATATCAGAATCAGCTTCCTTAATGAGGAGCATCAGCTACATCATTATTCCTCGATTCTGGAAACTGAATTTCCTCGCACATCATTTGAAAAATTCTTCGCAGCTAAAAAAAACATGAAAAGAAATGCGATGAAGAAATGTAATAACAAATGTCAACATATGTGAGTTTAGAAAAATATCATAGTATTAAAAAATAAATATATACAATTTTTTTAAAAAGGAAAACATAAAAAATCACCATTAACAACAACATTCAAAAAGTCTTCTGCTAGCTTGGGATTCACTTTATCAGTTTTCTCGGGAACCTCATTGAAATCCTTGGTAACCTCATTATCATTGGATTCTATATTTGTAATACCAGACTCCATTCCTGAACCAACATTCAACTCAGCATCATAATCAGGACCTGTATGAACAAAGCACAAAACAAGACGAAGAAAAGTAAATAACGTGAAAAATAGTATTAAAAATAGAAAATGCCGCATGACACGTAAAAAACCTACTGGCAACAACATCATCTTCTTCTTCATCCTATACACAGGAGGAAATTTTCAACTGCTCTACACTTACAAAAAGTTTTATGAGGAGCGGCAACAACAGACTCCACCACAATGAAAACAAATAACATCAATAAAGGACTAAATTAACCAAATAAAGAACCACATAACAACATTAAATTAAAAACAAAATATGCTTACAATCAGCAATTGAAGAAGGGCCTTCAGCTGAAGCAATTGGTACCTCAACAGAAGCAGGTGGCACTTCAGCAGAATCAGGTGGAACCTCAGCAGAAGCAGATGACACCTCAATAGAAGCAGGTGGAACCTTAGCAGGAGCAGCTGAAGCAGGTGGCACCTCAAGAAATGCAGGTGGCACCTTAGTAGGAACATGTGGAACCTCAGCAGGAGCAATTGAAGCAGGTGGCACATCAACAGAAGTAGGTGGAACCTCAATAGGAACAAGTGGTATCTCAGTGGAATTAGGTACTGAAACCTGAACAACTAGAGCATCAATATTTTCAAAACCAACCATTGCCAAACCTGTATGAAAAACCAAAAACACAATCAACCAACATGAAAAGGAAGCATAAGCAAACATGAACTAAAAACAAAATTTTTCAGAAACAACAACCTCATCATAAACAACCTCATTAGAAACTGCCACATTAGCATTAGAAGCAAAATCTTGAACCTCATTACTAGCAGCACTAACATCATAACCATCTATTTTAACCTCATTACGAGTCACAATACTCTCAGAAACATATGAACCTGTACCAATACCCAAAACACAAAAATCAGCAAATAAGAAAAGTAACATCAACAAAATAAAAACTAAAACCCGAAATATGAAATACTGACCATTCTCATCACCATCCTTCTCACAAGCAGTTTGAAAAACTTCATTCTTAGGACCAGAAACCACATTACGAACCTTATCAGCCTCACCACCAACATTTAAACTTGTATAAAAATAAAATAAAAGCATCAACAAAACACAAAAGATAACGTTAACAAAAAAACCCAACAAATGGCGAATAAAAAACTTACAACCAACATTCAAAGTTGCTGCATCATTAAGCAAATCTACCAAATCATCACCTTCATCTTTTGAAATTATCTGCATATTCCAAGACTTCATAATTCTCGATATTGAATGCACGATTTCTTTAGATTTTTCTTCTACAAGCTGCATTTCTCTTCGGTTGCTGGCGTAAAATCGGAACATACTCATCAACGTGTACAATATTTTACAAACTAGTCCGAGGTAAATTCAATTTACCTATACGAATTTGCATTGCGTCAATCCGTGTACGTGTGCGTGTAGAACGCTGGGAGGCCGTCGTCGTGCTTCTCAAAGATAGTATTTATATGCCCTAATTGTGGCTATACTACTAGAAAGTAGATAGTGTTAACGTAATTAAAAAAACACACGAAGATGTCACTCTACGTGTGTGGTAACCAAGTTGGGGGGTTTTGGATTTCAGAAAACACTAGACTACTTTAAATGGCTAAATCAACCAACAATTAGAGAAATTAATATAACTACGATCACACTAGCTCTAAAGATGTAATTAAGATGATAAC
>JAULKJ010000003.1:100111-111813 GCA_032355405.1 Rubia balearica
AGGTTATGGTTAGGGTTTCGCCCGGTGTTGGTGTGGGTGGGTCCGAGCAGGACGGGATCGTGAAGGATGTGGGGGATGGGACCTACTCGGTGACGTATGTGGTTGCCAAGAGGGGGAATTATATGGTGAATGTGGAGTGCAATGGGAAGCCTATCATGGGGAGCCCTTTTCCTGTTTTCTTCAGCGCAGGTATTTACAGTTACTTAAACATATCCATACACTTCGTCGTAACATATCTATTTGAAATACATATAGTTTTCATCATCTATAGTTAAGCAGAATTAGAAATATATACTGTAGGATATGTTTCTCGGTGCGTGTGAAAAACAATAAGAGTGTGCATGTTAGTGTAGTGTGGGACAAAGGTAGTATTTTTACTGGCATAAATTCTTATTTGCTGAGTTTGCTTTGGTTACTGCTACTCTATTTGTCTTTTGTTTTCCCCAGGTTTGTGTATTTGGATGATGTTGTATGTGTAGGTGTTGGACTATTACTTTTGTGTAATGGGCTTACTGTGTTCCTATTTCTCCCTTTTCTCACTTAGTTGGATGCTATCAGTGATGATGTTGACAATTTAATGCAATTAGTTAGGTTCTCACAGTTCACTGCTGTGAGTTTGAGGTTTGTGACTGACCTTTGACAATTTCTTTGCAGGAAGCACAACTACTGGAGGGTTGCTGGGTATTGCTCCTTCGCCTACGTTTCCGAATATGGTTAACCAGAGCATGCCCAACATGCCAAATTACTCGGGCTCTGTTTCCGGGGCGTTTCCTGGGTTACTTGGGATGATTCCTGGTATCATTCCAGGAGCTGCGGGTGGCGTAATTTTACCAGGAATTGGATCCTCTTTGGGGGAAGTTTGCAGGGAATATCTTAGTGGAAGGTGTGCAAAGACTGACTGCAAGTTCACCCACCCCCAGCACCACCTTTTGATGACTGCTTTAGCAGCCACTACCTCTATGGGTAATGTTAATCAGGCTCCAATGGCGCCTTCTGCTGCTGCGATGGCTGCTGCCCATGCTATTGTTACCGCTCAGGTTATGCAAGCCCATGCAGCTCAAGCTGCTCAAGCACAGTCTGCCAAAGAATCTTCTGGTATGTCAATCCAACTATGTTTTTTCATATGGACTTCAGTTTTGATTTTTTTAATCCTTGTTGCGAACTGCTTCATGTCATACTTTTTTATTCCTTGCATTTTGTAAAGTGATATTTTTTTGTCCCTCACTAATCCAAATATGCTTTGCGGTCCCCTCATTTTGAGCTCAACTTACTTGCTAGTCCTGCTAGTCTTTTAACCAAGTAAACTAATTTTATCGATTACAGCAAGCAGAAGACATCCCAAAGTCCAACATTGGGTGTGTCAAAGCTTTTTGCATTTGCTGATCTTCCATCCTTAACATGATTTAATAGTGGGCTCTAATAAGATTAACCTGTTCTTCACTTTATGCCTTTACACTCATTTATTTACACACCAGTCACGATTTTTTCTCCAACCATTCGAAGGTTCTATCCTTTACATCTATAAAGATTAGGATCTAAGATTAACATGTACTTCACTTGAGGCCTTCTCATTCATTTATTTACACACCATTTATGTGTCATTTGACCTAATTTTCCCCCAACCATTCAAAGGATTTGAAATACTCCCTCTGTCCCAGCTAAAATGGCACCATTTCCTTTTTACCCAAAATGACAAAATATATTGTTAAATTCCCACAATGTCCTCTTTTAACTTCAACAACTTTCCCAATATATCCCTACTTTTGCACTCTTATTCTCTGCCACATCAGCTCACATAAAAAAATGAGCCAAAAGCATAGGTGCCATTTTTGACGGGACAAGGGGAGTATTACAAAATCTGCAAGGAACTAGAAATTACTAGGTTTTATGAAATTTGAGATACAAAAAAGAATATTTTACTGATTCAGATGATTGGAAAGTATATGTTCAAAAAAGGGATGAAAGATAATATTAAATAGTCAAATGCGAGGGAACCACTATTGTAAATTAATTTCCTATTAACTGGGTTTCAAAAGGTGTGCTTAAGTGCTAAAAAGCGCGCTTAAAGCATTGAGTGCAAGGTTGAGCGCTTTGTATCACGAAGCGCTGAGTAGGACAAGAAAGTGTGCGCTTTTAAACGCTTTTCAGCGCTTTTGCCAAAGCGCAAATTGCTCCAAAAAGTGCACTTTTGGGCTGAAATGGGCAGAGTGCACTTTTCAGCGCTTTAGTTGTTCAATTCTTCCTACTACCTTCAAAACTATGAATTTGGTACTGTGTTGAAAGCTTTATTTGCCTTTTATGGTTTTTTGATTTTATCCAAAAAGCGGCGCTTCATTGCACTTTGCACTTTTTAAAACCCAGCCTATTAAATTGTTTATGCTTAATTTGTGGATTGTCTAAGAATTGCTTGCAGTTCCATAACTTTATGATTTCACTAATCAAAATAGTAGGCATTAAATGTCCTATGATGGCTCATGATTCATGAAAACTTGGTCAGCAGTTATCTATTCTCTTCCTTCTGCCACTGGTTCCTTTTTGTATCACTGTCTATGTTTATGATGTTACTTGACCTCCTGTTGGGAGTTATATAACTTAGATTGACATTCTGTTGGGCAGAGTGGGATTTTCCCCCATTTTTAGGTTGGTTTGCTCACTTACTTTTTGCTATTTCTTAATGGTTCAGTTGATAATTCTTTTTCCGTTACACAGGGTCAGCTGAAAAAGAAGCCAAAGGAGATACCCTAAAGAAAACTCTTCAAGTTAGCAACCTTAGCACACTTCTTACTCTGGATCAGTTGAAGAAGCTGTTTGGCCTATATGGCACTGTTGTTGAATGCAGTGTGACTGATTCAAAACATTTTGCTTATATAGAGTACTCAAAGCCCGAAGAAGCTACTGCTGCACTAGGTTTGAACAACATGGAAGTTGCAGGGCGCCCCTTAAATGTTGAAATGGCAAAATCGCTTCCACCAAAATCAGCACTGACTTCATCGTCACTCCCTTTAATGATGCAACAAGCAGTTGCAATGCAGCAGATGCAATTTCAGCAGGCATTATTAGTGCAGCAATCAGTAAATCAACAGCAGGCAGCCAATCGAGCAGCAAGCATGAAATCTGCAACTGAGTTAGCAGCAGCTAGAGCTGCTGAAATAAGTAGAAGTTTGAACCCTGATGGGCTGGTTTCTGAACAGAAGGAGCCAGATAAAAAGTCTAGGTAATTTGCAATTACTTGATCTATAATTGCCTCACATGCTTTATGACGTAATGCTATGATGCATTTAGTGCATATGTTGATTATTGATGGGTGCTAGTCATTTCTTAAGTGCAAAAAGCATAATTTTGTCGGGTGCATTAGGCACTACCTATGTGCCAATGCTTGACCTCTCTTTTCACTAGTTGCTTGCTTTTGATTCATGGAACCATCTGGAAACTGGAAAGGGGTGCTTTTACTTTCTGATTAGGATCCTCAACAATTTTGACAGTTTCCGATTTTGATAATTGCTTGTTATTGAATGGGTTCCAGTTTTGGGTCTCTTATAAGGAGCTTCATTTTTTGTCCTAAATAAATACACCACTTGTTGCTAACTTCTATTCTATGGGTTAATCCCTGGTTTTTTTTCTCCCTATACGAGCAAATTTTCAATTTGTTCTCGTTTCTTTTCGACATAGGGTTCCTGCAGTTTGGTTTAAGGTTCGTCTTCTTCGTCACCCTTTTTTCTCTCCTCCCAAGTCTTCATTGACAATAGGCACATCTGGTTCCTTATAAAATTTCCATCTCAGCTTCTCTGTCTGCCACCACCCCCACCCCCACACCCCTCCCTCCTCCCTCTGTCTTGCAAGTGTCATGAAAAACAAAGCGGAACAAATTTGAGAAAAATGTAATGTTAACTAAATGTTTTAAAAAGTACAGGGACTGAAGTAGTATGTATTGAGAGCTTTGATAATTGATGGTATTCCTCTGTCAGTTTAAATTGTTTTGGCATACTTGTAGGAGTGTGACTGTGTAGGAACTCCTATTAAGGAGGATATCTTCAATACAGCCATTTATAAAACTCATTACTAATACTATTTTACGAGAATGTTCACAGGTCTCCTTCTCCAAGTCAGGCAAAGTCCAGATCAAGATCCAAGTCAAATTCTCCTGTTAGTTACAGGTTTAGGCGATCAATTTCTCCCCGTGGTCGCTATTCAAGAGGTTTTAGATCTAGATCACCTGTGCGGTATCGTCATTACTCGAGCTTTCAGCATGGTCGAAGGTCTTATAGGGATGGCAAGGATGATTACAGCAGAAGTAGGAGGTATTCAGGGAGATCTAATGATCGCCATTCTCCTGTTTCAAGAAGATATAGAAGCAGGAGTGGGAGCCCACGAATTAGAAAGCAATATCGTGATGATTCTTATTCTCCAAAACATCGTCGTGACAGTGCATCTCCTAGGCCAAAGAGATCATCCCGTCCAGATTCAAGATCTCCTGAGCATCACAAGTCAAGCAAATCATCCATTCGCAAAGAAGAAATCACTGGAAAACACAAGAAGCGATCAAGGTCTAGGTCAGTTGAAGAAAAACATAACTCTGAGGGAAAGACACGCAAATCGAGCAGATCTTCTCCAAGGGGTGAAAGAAAATCCAGACACAGACGTTCCAGATCTCGATCTCCAGAAGAAAAACGTAGAGAAGGAAAATCAAAGCACCTAGACAAGAGGCGGTCCCGGTCAAGATCTGCTGAATGTAAGCGTCACAAAGGTGGTGATATATCACCGAGACATTTGGATGACGGTAAATCAAAGCACAAGAGGCGCTTGAGATCTAAATCACCAGATCACAAGAATCTCCCAAAAGACGATGTACAGCTTGGAATTAGGAATGAAAATGTAAAATCTCACAAAGCTAGATCTTTTAATAAGACTGGTGATGAACCTGATTCAAAGGACTTGAAGGATCTAGAAAGTGATGATGGCCATGGGAATAAAACTGATAGGGATGGCCACACATCTGTTAGAGCTGAACGTACTATGATAGAACAAGACCTTAGCGAATGAATTGAACCAGCCAAAGATATTAATGTTCCCATGGGGAGTGGCAACAGGTTTTCCTGTGTGTGGAAGAAAAAAGCAGATACTGAGGTGGCATGTAATGTATAACTGACGGTCATTTTGAAGTTCAGGTTGTGCGAAGGGGCAACATCTAGAAGCCCTAGCTCTGGCCTGGGAGATACATCTGTACCTATTGGAGCCGTTAGGATTCTTGTTATAATTACTGTCCTAGTGTTTTACTGTTTTTCACTCGTTGCAGGTTCTTGTCTGGGAGTGGATTGGCCAAGAATAAATTGTTCTGATCGAGATAGGTCATCTTCCACAACCCTGTTTTGTTTTGTTTTGTTTCTTTTTATTTTGTTTCTGATCCTTGCACTTGCTCTTAAGCTGTGACAATAACTCTCAGTTTCCAAGTGTTTATTATAATTGTGTGGATAATAACTTTGTTCTGACCATTGTATATCTGAAGCTTAAAGCTTGTATGTGGTGTCTTCTCTTTCTCTCATTTCCTCATGTTCCTTTTGTTCTTATCTATTTTTTTTCTTCCTTTTTTTTTGCATTTTTTTCTCTCCCACTCTCCCTCCCTTTCTTTTGATTGCTGATTAGGAAAACCACTCATAAGATACATTCAAACCCTTGGTTGAGAAGATGGTTAGCTTACAGCTTGCTGAGATTTCCGGATGGTCAAATAAATGTTACTTTCATGGTGAAATTCCGTGGTCTTTGTACTGCAGGTAATAATTGTTTTTTGACAACCATGCATGATTATGTCTTATACTGAAAGTAGTTAGTGAAGGGGAACATCTTTTGATCATTGGGTATGGTCTTCTTTGTTATTCCATTGCTCTAGGTTTGCTAAGAAATAATCAGAGTACCGAAATGGCACATTATTATTCATTACATGATGTTTGAGTTATATTATGGTAGTTTATTTTGGATGCATGAATTTGCTTGCTTCAGGCTTTTGGTTGTTCTGATCGATCGCTCTAAACATATTTTATTATAACTTGAACTGGTATACTTGGTATTTTGTCTCTAGTTGTAGACTTCTTTTCAACCAAATCCAGTAATATTTCCACCTTCGTGATTTTGGGTTCTCTTTACAATGTTTGTCCAGTAGTGCTCCGTATTATCATCTCTTGAGTCTACGATCCTATTCAAATGTATTGGCGGCCTGGCATCCATGGCAGCTACCTGGCTATAAGGATCAGATATAATCCCAAAACCTTAAAATTCAAACTTAAAAGATTACTACATTTGGAAAATTAGTCATTACCATGTTTTCCTTTGTTTGTCTTTGACATTTTCCTTGTAAGAGTGGTCAGTCTGCGACTCTTCCTTTCCAAGTGAAGCGATCACAGGAAAGAAGAGATGGTATTAATTTTATTATTTAAAAGAAAAATCGATTCCTCGCTTAGTGAAACATTTTGTAGGGATCCAAAATTTATTTCACTCTTTTGAACCGATGGGACAATAATACTCCTGACTATTTACCCCGTGTACATTGAGCTTCCTGATTACAACGAAAGGTCGTGTTTTAATCACAAAGATTTGTTTTGCCTTTTGTTTTAACTGGGAATGGGGCAGAGGAAATGGTTTTTGTCCCTAGATACTCTTATATGAATGTGTTTGGCATAGCTATGCTGATAAGCAACATTGATTTATTTTGAAAGTATGATTAGATCAAATTTTGCTTTTTTCCTCAAAAAAAAAGCTCCTGTTTTCAAAATATGATGATTTTTTGCACTTCACAAAACAATACAAATGCAGTGGTTGGTAGGGTTTATAAGGCTTATAAGCTAGCAAATCATTTGTTAGTGTTTGGTATAGTGTAAAAAATAATTTATTTTGAAATTAGAAACTATTTTTGGGGGAAAAGTGGAAACTAGTCTTCCCTTACATTTAAAATGGGTCAGATATGCTTACAACTCCTGTTTCCAAACACACCCTAAGTGCTTTGCTTATAAGGTACACCCTTTTTATTATTTGGTAAACTGTTAAAAAAATTAATTTAAAAGCAAAAATTATTTTTTGGGAGTAAGGTTTTTTTCCCATGCTTTTAACATAAGCCGAAGTAAGTCAGTTTTGTTTATAAGCAATCTTTACCAAATATATCAGAAATGTGAGCTTATAAGCTCTGCCAAACAAATTTGGTCTGTGCGTATGATAAATGGAGAGGATAGAATTTGAAAGTTTGAAACTTGCTCTAAAAAAAGGTCAGTTTGCACTTAAGTAAGACAATATTAACACGGTACAGATTTTATATACTCCCTCCATTCCAACTAAATTTGTGCAAGTTTTTTTTCACGATCTCCAATAAATATGTTTAACCGTTAATATAAATATTATGACGAATCTAATCATATCATACGATAAATTTTTTGTTCATGTAACTATTCAAATATGTGGTCAAACTTTGACAACTTTGACTGAAAAAAGATTATGTTCAGATCTGGGTGGGACGGAGCGAGTATGAATGTTCTAATATAAAGTTAGCAAAATGCCTTGATAATAATCATGAATATCTAGCTAACAATATCTATTCTATGGAATTCCTACGAGATTTCATCGGAGTGTGATTCAGATAGGTAGCAAACTGGGGGTTAACCGTAACCTGCTGATATTAATTTTCGTCTTCTATGAGACCGTGTCAGGGTGAGACCAGGGATTAGAGTCAAAATAGCAAAAAGGCGAACCAAATTTGCGGCGGGGGGGGATATCTACTATGGACCCAGGGTACTAAATATGAAGCGCGAAAAAAATAAGGGGACTAAACAACAATAAAATGAAAAAACTCTAAACAACCTTCATAGCCCAAAAGCGTGAAATGAAACCCAAGCCCAAACATGCTTGCATCAAAAGCTTTCAACAAAAACAAATTAAAATCTACATCCAAATAAAAAATCATACAAGGTCTCAAATCCTTCAACCACTGTTCATCATTAAAAGTAACCGGTCCGATTTTTAAGAAAAATATCAATTGGCATCAACAAAAGCATCAATCAAGTAAATACAACTACATTTAGGTTTTAATTCAACATCAATCATCACAAATATGTGATTAATTACAATTTCAAAATTTTGCATATTCAAACTCGGATCGTGACTGTAAAAGGCGATTTACAGATCAAAAAACAATTGGAAATAATACAAACAATGCAAACACAGAATCCTACATAAGAAAGCAAACGAATATTAATGATGAATAGATTGTACCGGTTTCACAAGGTCAGATGTTGAACTTTCTATCCCTGAATCCGATCTTTCTATTTTCTAATTTGCAGAGCAGTAGATTGTGTTTGTGAACAATTCGATTGTCTGATTTGAACAAGAGCAAACTATGTGTAGTAGCAAAAGTCTGATCCATAAGTCCGATCGCACATGTTCTGCTGATGCTCAATTTTTGAAAATTGTAAATTAAATATAAATTTGCGCAACTTTCATTTAAAATGTTAGAGCTTAAAAATTATAGAGTTGAAGTTAGAAGAACTTAGTTTAAAGTTTTAAACAATCTGAAGAGGATATGTTAACATTGTACAAAATGACAATATGTGGACAGTAATATGATTTATAGCAGATGATGTTCATGAAATATGGCATGATGTTTTAAGTATATGATATGATGGTACACATTAACCGAACATAATAAGAATAAAAATTTGCATGATGTGATGTTACTCATGTACTGTTTGATGTTTCAAATATATAACATAATGTTCCAACTCTGTAACATTATGTTTAGTTTTTTTTATAAAAAATTGTTGGGAGTTTTCACTTACAGGTCTACCAAACTTGTTGGAAATAAATCAAATAGAATCCTCTCAAGGAGTGCAAGCTACTATGTGGGAAGAGTTTGAAACATTATACGGTGCAAATGCAACTTCACTTGGATTTTCTGTACAGAAGTCGACACAAAGAATAACAAATGAAGGAAAAGTCAAGGAAAGATATTACACATCTCCACGTCATGGAAAATCAGTTTCAAACACCATTAACAACCCGACCCAACAACCACAAAACAAGGGAAGAAAGACCAAATAATTTCCAATTATAAGAACATGATGTAAGGCTGCAATCAAGATCAAGTTGGTTGATGAAAACGTCTATGAAATCAAGCATCACATCACTGAGCACAACCATGATTTTACAAGGAAGAAGTGACAATACTTGTAGTGTAGTGAGAGAAAGATAGATGATGAAAATGCTATAACAATTGAGGTTATGGAATTGGCGGGTTTAAGGCCAACTACAAGTTTCAGGTATTTGGCATGCAATGCAAATGGAGAAGAAAATGTGGGGCACACATGAGGGACCACATTAATTATGTCAATAGGTTGAGGATGAATGCAATTTGAGGAGGCGATGCATAGAACTTGATCGATAAGCTCTACATAATTGATTGAAGGGAGGAGGAGTTCTTCTTCAGGTTCTAGTTGGATGAGGAGGGTAAAATGGCCACGCTTTTTTGGAGGGATGCAATGATGAAAGAGGATTACATGCTCTACGGGGATATGATGATATTTGACACGATATACAGGAAAAACAAGTAAAACCTTGTTTGTGCACTGATTGGGGGAATCAACAACCATTGGAACAGTGTGATGTTTGGTTGTGCGTTCATTAGCGATGAAAATAAAGGAACTTTCATTTGGCTGCTGGACACATTCGTTAAGTCAATGGTAGGAACAGAACAAGTCACAATATTTACTGACCAGGACTCAGCTATGGCAGGTGCCATCGAAAAGGTACTTACTGCAACCTACTCAGTTTCTGAGTTGATGTTTTAAAAACTGTGTGTGATGTTTCAAGTATTTGTGGTTGATGTTTTATACCTCAACATATATGATTATACAAACACTATAAATTCATTTCTAAAATACATGTATGATGTTTCTGTATTATGACATGAAGTTTTATGAAAAATTTCTTGATACTTTCTGAACTTAATTAAAACATAAATACCAGATGCTTGATGTTTCAACAACAGGTCATAATCTTTCATAAAAATCGACCATGTTTCATACTGTAACCAATTTTGCATACCAGGTGTATAGTAACACAACGCACAAGTTGTGTCTATGGCATTTGAAACAGAATGCAATCAATCACTATGGTAAAGTGAAGGGCGATGAAGAATTTGGTATGACATTTGACCATTGTTTGATTATTTTTGCAAATGAAGAGGAATTCTAGAGATGTTGGGACTCTATGATGGATAAGTGCCAACTTCATGACAACCAATGGTTCAAACGCCTATACGGGCTCTGAGATAAATGGTGTACCACATTAAGCAAGGACTTCTTCTCGGTTGGGACATTATCATCACATAGGAGCAAAAGCACAAACAAGGCAATCAGATTCAGTGCCAACAAAACAACAAACTTGACACCATTTCCCCCCAATATTTGAAAAATAGTACAGAGCTAGAGAAACATAGAGACCAACAAAAAATATAGCGGGTTAATAGGAAAACCAAGGTTAGTCTAGCAAGGAACTGGACTTCTAAAACATGCAGCTGAAATATACACACATAAGTTGTGCAAGGACTTCGAGAAAAAATGGAAGCTGGCCATGGCAAGTAAGACTGTAGAAATATTCAACCTTGGATTTGAAGATTTTAATGAAGTACAGCCTGAAAACAACATAAGAATGGAGAAGGTTACTTAAAAAAAACAGGATCAAAAGGTGGAGATCAAATGCTCTTGCAAGTACTTTGAAGAAGTACGATTGTTGTGTTTCCGTGCCTTTCACATCCTCCATTTGCACAACATCTCTTCCATTCATGAAAATTACATCCTCAAGAGATGGAAGAAGGAAAAAGAAGAAATCTGGAACAAGGTGCTCTGAGGAACAATACCACAAAACAAGGTGATCAAAGGTAAAATACCATGACGTCATGATATGCTACGCAAGTACTACAATCTAGTGAAGTGTGAAGAGGAAATAGAAACTCGAAGAATCCTTGAAGAATGGCTGAATAGAGACTCAACTACAATCAAATGAAAACAATGGATACGCAAGAACATTCAGCAGCTAATAGCGCAAGTGGTTCAACAACAAAGAGAGCTCCCAAAGTACTCGATCCACCAAAAATGAAAACCAAAGGAAGAAGCCAGTGATAAATGGAGTTTGTATCCAAGACACCAAACGATCAATTGATCTAAAACAGCTTGTTGTTGGTAGATGTTTAATGCCATCTTGTGATGTTACACTGTTATGGAATGATGTTACATTGTGAGTTTGGTGTTTTAGATATATGTACTGATGAGGATGTTAATTTTAAAAAGGATATTCATATGCTGCCACTGATCTTTATACATTCCACTTTTATAGCATTGACATATTGGATGTTACACTTCTATCAACTGATGTTATTACTTTCTTACATGATGATTTACATATATAAGTTGGCTCACATGTCTTTATGTATATTACAGATAACCAAGTAATTTCAATTTTTGTTAAAGAGATAAAAAATCAAACAGTGATTTCTCAAAAGTATAAAACATCACACACTGATAATGAAACATCACATCAAATTAAAAATGATCACATCTAACAAAAATACATAAAAATCTATAGACAATTTTCATCAGCCCATAAACTGTTAATCACCATAACAAAATATCATTCATCACATAAAAGGGGTCCAAAAACCCTATCAATTC
>JAULKJ010000003.1:173193-184328 GCA_032355405.1 Rubia balearica
ATATTGTACTTGCTAATGCAGGACTGGGATAATCAAAATGCCTCCCAAATAGTGTCTGAATTGTGTGGTTTTGTGACTATCCTGTCCGGGACATTTCTCCTTCACAAAACCAAGGACATGGGAGGCACGAGTAGCGGTAGCAATACACCCGTGCAACCTCCGGTTTTGAGGGGGTCGCGCCAGAACTCGAGTTCTTCGCTGCACTCTAATGTTTGAGATTTGGATTGTTGCACCTCTTTAAGACGAGGCGTATCTTGAAAAGGTGGCATATTTGTTGTGGATCATAGGAGACAGCCGCGACGAATAGGGGGAGATGAAAGGAAGAGAGAAACACCCACTGGATTGCTAGTAGGGCAATAGAATGTATCCTCTGAAGAAAGTGTACTTTATAGAAGCAGGGAAGAAAAATAGCCACTTTTATGACCGATCTCAAACAAAAATAAGGGCAAAGAAACAGTTTAGTGCATACGAGACACATACCGTTAGTGTCCCGGTGGTTGACAGAGTTAAGACTCAATATATGTAAGATCATGAGTCACCCCTACATAGTACCAATTGGTTTTATGATAGAAGCTCATGATTCTAATACATAGTAAACATAGTTGGCTTTCCTGATCTAAAATTCAAATGGATTTAGAGGAAGTGTAGAATGAGAATGTTGTTTGGGGGCGTTTTTGTGAATGGCAAATTGATATGAGAAATGTTATTGTACCTGGTTTTGAGTAACTCAGAATCTACATTGTGATCTTGTTTTCAAATTATTGTGCTTTTGCACTATAACAGCCGAGTGTTCAAGTTAAATATGTGGGCACCAGGACACAAGGAACATGGTTGGATTAAGGAAAAAGTAGCCCCCATAACCGGATAAATTGGTATAATTTGACTTTTGGAAGTCAAATTTAGCCAACTGATCATTAACTTCTATTATTTTCAAGACAATTACTGGTGTATCCATCGCATAAATTTTGCATAGAATACGGTCGTATCAGAATTGGTTCACGTATTTTAAATTAAACCGTCACTGAGACAGGGGTTTATAGGGTTCCTAACTCTTTTCTATTACTCCCTCAGTGCCAAATCAAATTGCACAGAATATTTTTCACGCTCATCCAGAAACTTGTCTAACCGTATAATAACGGCAAACAAAAAGTTACTTTTGAAAAACTATTTATTATGACGAATCCAACAATATCAAATACGATAATATTATTGTTTATATATCTATTTAAATATGTGGTTAAAGTTGGACTGTGAATAGTGACATAAAGTGAAGTGTGCAATTTGAACTGGGACGGAGGGAGTAAGTTCAATTTGCACAATATGCGATTACAACATGAGATATGGGATAAACCCATTCACACTAAGACACTAGTAAATTATTAAAGTCTCAGTGGCTAAAAGAGAAAAATATACAAAGACACTATTAATATTACAATACTAAGCAAAGGATAATGTGGCAATGAGATGAGCATGTCATATGTAAGTGGTTGTCATTGTGTAGTATTACAATAGTCACAATAGTATTGACTTGATACTACTATCAGAACCAAACACAGTGAAGTATCAAATAAATTTACGCGAAAAATTCCATCCACACCAGTGATCAAACATCTAAGGCAATCAAAACAAAATAAATGAATCTCCCCAACTAAAGATCCAACTGTTTCCATTTAACCCATAAAGACCATTTCCCTAAATTAGGAAACTAAAATCAGTCATTTTAATTGTAAAAAATAGTTATCATCAGTGTATAAAAATCACTTCTAGTGCGTAAAGTCATCTCTAACTTTACCCCAAAAGGCTCTAAAAACCAATTAAATCAAATTAACAATATAACTGATCAGAGTATTCTAATAGACCGACAAAGTCTACAAATCTGATTTAAATTCTCGGAAAAACAGTATCGACAGAAGTCTATTGGTTTACACAAATGCTAATCTGGCTTTAACTTGGATTTCTCCTTACCATATCCTTGGATATCAGACCTGAAGTCAAACAAATTTTACCGGCCCAGGCTGCCGAAAAAAAGAATTGACAGAGACAATTCCTATCTAATACTTGAACTCAAAACGATCATTTTAAATACCACTCACTTTAAACTGAAAAAATAGAAATTTAAAAAAGTAAAAAACTATACAAAATAAGATAACGAGAAACAGAATTAAAAGCCTCCCACCCTGAAAAGTAAAAGAATAATTAAAAATGGAGAGAAAGAAATTTAAAAAAGAAGAAGAACACCTATGCCCCAACCATGACGTTGCTGGAAAATTATTGAAATCAGATACCTCGCTGGAAAAATTAGCAACCAGAATTACTAAGAAATATCATACCCTCTGCTCCCGCTGTCATTAAAAGTACCGGTAAAAATGATACCATCGTGCCACTAAATAATCGGAGATGCCCGCCATTCACCGTCGCTAGTTTGATGCTAGCAACAAGAAGAAATCCCCAAATGAGAGACTAACCTGGTTACCACCATTTAGATCTCCAGTGACTAAGTTCAACCGAGTTTTCAACGAGTCTCGTCGAGACCTGAGTCACGCCGAGTCCGAGTCGTCTGAGTCTTCAACTCGCCAAATCGGAGTCTGCCAAAATCGGAGTCTTCAAGTGCCAATTGATGCTGAGTCTGACCTAAGACCGCCGTTGCTTATGACCTTCTACCGGAGCATGACCCAAAGCCAGGATCGTCATTGCCTATAACCCAAAGCCAGGATCGTCATCGCCTATAACCCAAAGCCAGGATCATTGTCGCCTATGACCCAATGCAAGGACCACCGTCAAATAAGATCCAACGCTAGGACCGCCATCAACTACTACCCATCGTCATTTGGCCAAAGCAGATCTGGCAAACACGAACCCACCAATGAAAGGGCATCGTGAGTGACCCACCAGGGAAGGCACCACCGTCAACGAACTACCAGCACGAGTATCGTCTCATCAGATGAACCCTCTGTCAAAGAGTCCTGTCTTGAGGCAAGTAATCACCGCAAATCGCAACCACTAATATGCAATCTCCGTAGCAGTGTATCTCTCAGGTGAACCTCTGCGAATCTCCGGTGAAAAAAATGATTAGATCTCGAGATGCTCGGTTAGATCACACACATTTAAATGGTTAGAATTGGTTCATGTTGCAGCTGGACTCCGCTAAACATGGTCACTGAAATACCGAGAGCACTTGATGAAACCATCAAATTCAAAATCTACCTTATACAAACTCTCCAATACTCAATTCAATTCAATGTTAGTGCTGCTCCTAAGCTCGCATCCCACAAATTTTACCCGACCGTCTTTCGAAAGGAATTAAGTGACACCAATGTTGTTCAAGGGACAATTACGTTGAAATTACTAAATAAAAGATCCATGAGTAATTTCATCTTTTAAAATTAAATCTGTCAGAAAATATGAAGTCAAAGCTGATTGTTGATTACAAGATTTAAGTTTTACAACTCAATACCTAATGCATCTCGAACCGATCCAAACCCACCTTTGATCCCCCGATCCAAATCTGTGACCTACAAGGGAAAACAAGCCCTGGAGCATTTCTGGAGGAAACTCTCTGATGCTTAAGTCATTTTTGCCTTCCAAACCAAGAAAAGGTAGAGAGAGAATGAATGAAATAAATGACATACTTCTGTATTTATACTATCTAAACCCTAGTATCCCTTATCCTTGACATAGCCTATATTCTTATCTAGTAAGGAGGCCCAATGATGACTCATCCTCATGGGCCCCATTACCTCTTAAGCTCCTAGAGTTTTCCTTTTTAATGGTTGGGCTAGTTGGCCCATATAAGGCCTTAGTCTAATATATCATCAAAATCTCCCTGAAAAGCTAAGTGATCTTAGATCTTCAAAGATTTGTATCTTAGAGAAATCCCAAGTGAACGAGCGTCCACGTGTCATTGGAGGTAATTAAGAAACCATGGTCGTCAATCTTTTGAAAGCATTAACTTGTTGATAGAAGGCTTAAGCTGAACATTAGGCATCAAAGGCTTAAGTTGAATGTTAGAGGTAGTGT
The DNA here is from genome assembly GCA_032355405.1 of Rubia balearica. Taxonomy (NCBI): domain Eukaryota; kingdom Viridiplantae; phylum Streptophyta; class Magnoliopsida; order Gentianales; family Rubiaceae; genus Rubia; species Rubia balearica. The sequence continues at coordinate 177,211 of JAULKJ010000003.1, forward strand.
ACGCTAGGATCGAAGGTTCGAATCTTCCTGGGTCGGGAGCACTTGGATTTTCTCAAGCATCAGGTCAATCTTAGAATTCATAGAGACGTGTGTAGGAAAGGAGAGCGGGAAAGTAGGGTGCATGTGGACATATTAAATAAGATCCCCCCTACTCACCATGCCTTTTTAGACTTATCTGCTTTCTAGGCAATCATTACTTTCTTCTCTCTCCTCCCCCATTATCTTTCCCAAAATTCGTTTTCCTTCTTCATTTTAGCTTCTTTTATTTTGTAGGTTTTCTTCAGAGCTTTATCAAACTTCAACTCCAAATCCATTTCCTTCTTCAACTTCAGTTTTTCAACAAGTAAGTCTTCTTCTTCTTCTTCTGCTATGGCTGCTTCCTCTTCTAGCCCCCACTTAAATATTGAAAACTATATTCCTTCCTCCCTTCCCCCATGGCGATGAAATCTGCTAGGGATTTTAGTACGGGAAAGAATTCATATCCATTCCGATGCTGTAGAATCCCAATATTCTAGGGAGATCTCATTAGATTCTAATAGGATTGTGGCTGATTATGAAGTCACGGAATTGGCCACTACCATCCCAAGTTTGGGCGAGTTCCTGGAATTTCATGTCGGAACACAACTTGCTTGGGAAGCCTCTTTGAACCTGGCTGATGTTCTGAGAAGGTGTTAAAGCTCTCATAGGGTGAAGGATCGAGTGGGTTGATTTTGTACGCCCCCTCAAAGAGGAAATTTGTTGTCCAAAAATTGGGGGGGGGGGTAGGGAACCTTCAGGTAAAGGATCTGTCGAGGAGGTGTATGTGCTTCCTAGCGTGGTGAAGAAAATTATCAAGGAGGTTCCTCGTTATCAGTGAATACTTGTAGATGCTAGGTTGAAAACCCTCGAAGAGGATGAGTTTCCTACCACTTAACCTGTAGGAAGGGTCGTAACCTACAGTAAGCATCTAAGATCGGGCTTGAGCTTTCCCTTTCCTACTCTTCTATTGGACTTGATGGAAGAGTTTAACGTTATCTTATCCCAACTACACCCTAACGTCATCATTATCATATTAGCTTTCTTAGTTCGATGCAAGGAAGTTGGTGTAAGTCCTCGATATGAGCTTTTTCAGAGCCTTGTATTCCCTTGTCACTAATTGGGACGTGAAGGGAACATTCACTTTAGCCTATAGGATAGGAAAAAGGTTTATCCTTCCACTTTCAAATAACTATGGATGGTAAGATAGAGCCATTGTGCGCCTTCAAGTTCCCCAGGTCCTAGATTTTAGGTTCTTTTGCCCAGACACCAAGGGAACGAAACTCTTCGTCTGGCCTTCGTGGTTATATGAGGATATATATGCCTCGACTGGTGTTCAATATTTGGATAGAGAGATTCCAACGTCACTTCATGTTTCTACACCCGTGGGTAATAAAAAGAAAAGTGATCGTTCCCAGGGAGTTTGCATCGAAGAGTTAACTCCTTCAGATGACTCTAAAGGTCCTTCAGAATAATTTTTATCTTGTTTTTATTTTTCTTATCGAGACTTGTTGCTCATGTATATAAACTTTTGTTTGCAGGGAATAACACAGAGAATCTCCTCAATGAACTCGAGAAGGACTTCTTTGACATGCCCGTTCATCCTACGGGTGATTCTTCCATGATAAATACGACCCATCACAGCTAAGAGGGGAATATTCGTTCGAGGTCTGTTGCTGAAGAAAACTCTCCGAAGAGGAAAAAGACTGAGTTGGTACATTCTCCCCAGCGAATACCAAGTCAGAACCTCAATGACAACCGACCTCCTCCCCCCTGGAGTTTCTTGGGGAATTAGGCAACGATCCTTCGGTAAGTTCTTGCCCTGATTCTTTCATCATCATAATTCTTTTCTGCCTGTTGACCATCAACTTCCTTCGATGTAATTCAGGATTACTCAACCATCCAGTCATCCTTAGATTTCTTGGGTATCTTCTCGAGCAATGCCTTGACTGCTTTGCAAGGCCCGCTCAAAGCGGTGATGATGGCTGCCTGCCAACTGGAGCACTCGAAGTTTGAAGAAGAATGCGCAAAACTTCAGGAAGAGCATTCGAAGTTGGCAGTGAAGGTCAAGGTTACAGATGAGAAGATTGAGAAATGGCTGAAAACGTTGGTGGATAAAGAGAAGAAGCTATCGAAGAAGTATCATCCAGAGGCTCAATGTTCTTTGTTGGAGTGCTTCACCAACAAATTGACGGGGTTCACTAAAATTTACAACTTCTTCCTAAACCTCATGCGGTCCTCGAAGCGATGGGGCCACAGTGACATGATAGCTCATGTTTCTTCTATACTTAATGAGAAGCAAGCGAAAGATCTTTAGGAAAGCGTCGATCAAGATGCCAATAAGAGGATTTAAACCATGTGGGGTGAGGCTACTAGTGAGGGAGACATGAAGTTTCAGCTGCTCAATATAATAAAAAAGTCAAAAAAATTCCTCACCGGCGATGAGCTGAACAAGATTGGGATTCTTGCTTCGAAGCCTATCCCCAAAGCTTAGACTGCCTAACCCGTTGGCTCTTCAAGGGAGAAAGATCTCTTGATCATGTTGAGGATTCCCATCAAGAGACTGCAATGGAGGATACTAATCATAGCGTAGAGCACCATTATGTATGAACTCTCCCCTCTTCCTTTGTACTGAAGTCAACGAATGGATATTTTCTCTCTTTAAGATGATTTTAGCATTCAAATTTTGATATTTTTATTTTATTGTTTATAGAATCTATCCTTGAAGAATGAATTTGATAAATCTAAGCAAGATTTGGCCAAGGTTCGGGTTGATCTCTCTTGTGCTTGCAACGAGTTGAACCAACTAACCAGCGAACTCTCCCTTGAAAATAGCGAGCTGTCATCTTGGCATGATGTTAGTCGTCCATCGATCCAAAAACTTTTAAATGAAACACAAAAGTATTCCAACTCTGGTTGAACGACAGTTTCTCTCGCTTATGGAGGATGAGGCCTGCAATGCTAGTGCGATGAGGTATCAAGAGGTTCTACATGAGATGATGAGTGAGTACCCCACTCTGTACGATTTCCTCATGAGCGCAAGTGTATTCCGAACCCTCTCACTGAATAGGGATATTTCATTCCATTGAAGCCAAGAAGTTCGAATCTCAAGTTGGTGAAATGGTGAAGAGGAATAAGTGCCTCGAGGGAGAGATATCCCAGTTGAAACAAACCATCAATGAAAATGCCCAAGTACACGGGGACTTTGCGACCCTGAATACCCAACTTCAGGGACAATTGAAGGAGCAAAAATCCACCATCGAGGCCTTTTCTGATAGCCTTCGAGCTTAGGGATTATCACACAGGGTCCTTGACATGGGTCTTATCGATGATCTTTCAAAGTTATTGTGTGATACGGATAATGCCATGATGGATCAAGGCCTCGATAGGGAGCCTTCTCACTATCGAATATTTGATACTGTTATCAAGTGGTAGGATTGCATTCGACCAAAAAATAACGCTGATCCCAACAGATAGTATCTATACAAAAGTAAACTTCGAAGAGAAACTCTCAAGCCAACAAGTCTGTCCCTAAGAAGGCTTCGCAAACTGATGTTCCCACCAAGGATATTGTTCCTAAGGTCGTATACGGAGCCAAAACGAAGGCATATCACAAATACAAGGTTATTATAATGAAGAGGCTTCTTCGCATTATGAGGATTTGGTTCCCCGTCAAAGTCGTTCTCATCATGTTTCCGAGGGCTTCGAAGGTGAAGCTGATCAGCTCTTCACCAGGGCTACTAGTATATAACCTGAGAGAAGTCAGTGGTAGGACTAGGTGTAACATACGTGTTGTAATTGTCATTCTGTAAACTTTCCTTTTTTCTCTTTTTTGGTAACCTTTGATGTATGTGAACAATAACGAGCATAAATATAATTTGTTTTCTCACTTCGGAATATAAACGTACTTGACATTTATTGCTAGTATACCTCTAATGAGTGAGTATATCGCCAATGGACGAATAAAGGTATCGCCAATGAGCGAGCATAGCCAATGTGCAAATTATAGCCTCGATAATGAGTGAGAGTTGCCAGTGGGAGAATAAAAGCATCCCTGATGAGCGAGTATTGCTAATGGGAGAATGAAGGCATTGCTGATGAGCGAGCGTCTCCAATGGTGAATAAAAGCATCGCTAAGGAGTGAGCATCACCAATGGGAGAATAAAGGCATCGTTGATGAGCGAGCATCGCTAATGGCCGAATAAAGGCATCACGAATGAGCGATCATCGCTAATGGACGAATAAAGGCAGCACTAATGAGTGAGCTGGGAAAACGCCAATTTTTGTTCTCCGAATGAAATTATTTTGCACAAGGTATAGGAATTGCCAAGTTTTCATTAGATTGACCAGCTGCAACACTCAACATACAAGACTGGGAATAATTACAAGCAGCTTCGCGTAACCTCCAAACTACGACTCTTTCCCATTAAACTCCAATTTCTATGTTGTCAAAGCTAATGATACTTCCGGAGATTAACAGTGTTTCACCTTCTGGGTATACATTCCCTATCCATCTTGCCCAGGGTGTAGCTTCCTCCTGGCTGTGATTTGAGAAATCTGTATGGTCCCTCATAGTTTGGAGCTAAATTCCCCTCTAGCTCCCAGTGGCTCTGCTTATTTTTCCTCATGATAAGATCCCCCACAGCAAATTGTATCCCCTTCACCCTTCTATCATGGTAACGCTTGAATTTATCCTTCACCTTGGCTTCATGGAGTGATGCCAAGTTTCGCCTTTCCTCCACCAACTTGAGATCCAAGCGGCAATTTTTTTCATTGGTGTCTTCACTAGCTATCATCATCCTTGGACTTGGCATGCCAATCTCTGCCGGAATCACAACTTCCAAACCATATACTAGTCCATAAGGTGTGCCCCCTATGGCAGAAGATTCCACTGTTTTTAAGCCTATAACACACAAGGTAACTCGTTGACCCAATGTCCACCTGCTTCTACAAGCCTCATTCGAATTCCTTTGACAAGGGTACTGTTGGTAACTTTGACTTGCCTATTTTCCTGTAGGTGATATGCCTATGTTTCTTTCAACAACTGGATCTTGAACTCCTCACACCAATTTTTGAAAGGATCATTAGCGAACTATCTTCATTTGTCAGTTATGAATGTCTTTAGGATGCCAAAGTGACAGATAATGTTCCTTTAGAAAAATGAGATGATAGATTTTCCCTTTATATTGGCTAGCAGTTCTGCTCCGAGCCACTTGGTAAAGTAATCAATAACCATTATCAAATACTTAAGCCTTCCTGGAGCTTCTTGAAAAGGTCCTACCAAGTCGAACCTTCATTTTTTGAAAGGTCATGCACTCTGTATGTTGATCCTCTTCGTCTGAGGGACATGGGTTATAGGCGCATGTCTCTGGCACTGATAACAGGCTTTGATATACTGGTTGGCATCATTGAACATTGTCGGCTAGTAATACCCAGAGCTGATCATCCTTTTGGTGATAGAACGAGCTCCTTGGTGGCTGCCACAGATTTCTTCGTGGACTTCTCTGATCAAGTATTGTGCATCGTAAGGCGTGACACATCGAAGAAAGGGTTGCATGTACCTTCTTCAATACAAAATGCCATCCTGTGTCAAATACTTTGGTGCTTTGCGCCAAATTTTCTTTCCTTCGATAGATCCTTCAGGAAGTATCCCATCTTGGAGATATCTAACAATCGAGGTCATCCATGTTTCTCCCTCGTCGATCACCATTACAATAAATTCCTTAAAAATTAGATGATACATGGTTTCAAACAATATATGTTTCTGTAAAAATTTCCCCAAATCTGAGGAAGCTTGCTTTCTCAAAGCATCTGCCTTTCCCTCGACACCTGAGTGAGGGTGTAAGATTGAAAACACTTCAATAAGGGCTTTACCACCTCCAAATAGTGCTGCTAGCTGATTTCCCTGGCTTCATACTTTCCATTAACATGGTGAACCACAATTTGCGAATTATTGAATACCTCCACATCATCTACCTTCATTTTTTAGCCAGTCAAAGACTAATTATCAAGGACTCATACTCCGCCTCGTTGTTCGTAGCTCTCAATTTGAAATGTAGGGCATAAGGGTAGTCAATTCCATCCGGGCTGGTGAGCGATACCCTACTCTACTTCCCCCTGAGTGTGAAAACCCATCTACAAAAAACTTCCATACTCCTTTCTTTGCAGTTTCACTATTTTCTTCAATCACCTCCAATGTCACCACTATGAAATCAGCGAGGGCCTGACCCTTAATTGTTGTTCTAGGATGAAATTGTATATCATGTTCTCCCAACTCTACGACCAATTTCATCATTCTTCCTGAAGCTCCAGGCTTTAAAAGTATCTGCCTGATGGGGTAATTGGTAAGAAAGACTAAAGTGTGGCCCTGGAAATAGGGTCGTAGCCTTCAAGCTGCATTGTCTAGTGCCAAAATTAGCATTTCAATGGCAGTGTACCTTGTCTTAGGGTCCTGCAAGGCTCTACTATCGAAGTATATAGGATGTTGCTGCCTCTCTTTCTCCTTCACCAGCAAAACACTAATAGCCAAAGTAGAGGTAGAGATATAAAGATAAAGAATTTCTCCTTTGTCAGGTTTCATCTGCGTAGGATGAATTTCCTTCTCACAATTCTCTGTCCACTTGAATTTCCTAGCCTTTCGAAGTACATCAAAGTAGGGTAAGTGATTTTCTTCTCCTTTCAATAAGAAATGACTCAAGGCTGTTAGGCACCCCATCAACCTCTGAACCTTTTTCAAAGTTTTTGGAATTTTCATATTCATCAACGCCTCTACCTTCTCCAAATTGACGTCGATTCCTCTTTCTGACACCATGAACCCCAAGAATTTTCCAGCACCTACTCGAATCACACACTTCGATAGATTTAATTTCAAGTTTGCCATTCGCAGTTCATAAAACATTTACTCCAGGTGTTGTGCGGAATACCCAAGAATGAACAAGCAAAGAAAATAAAGCGAAAGACAAAGCACCAAGAATTTACGTGGTTCACCAATTGGCTACATCCATGGCCGACCTAGATCGAATTCCACTAGAGAGAAAGGCCAGAATTACAGATTTCCTACTCTCTACCAATCCTATCTCTTAGGGTTACAATAAAAGGACGAG